>CAEFZY010012209.1:0-35315 GCA_903066815.1 Brachyrhaphis roseni
TTGGCGCAGCGCACAGAGCTCCTCCTGCGGCTCTACAACTCAGATGGCTGCTGCACATATTTGTGACACTTATCTTACTATTAATAATTATAATGGCGTTTAGTTGCACAACTTTACGGACTCGTTCATTCGTGGCCGTTTTCACGTTTATTGCGCTGATCATAGTCTCGATGTTTGCAATTTTCTGGAGCGCAAAGGTAATATATTAACTTGACATTAACAAAGACACAGCGGGACGGATAATCCGGGAAATGATGAACAGGGAGATTCTGACTAAAACTACCTTAATGACGGACACATTCTGTGATTTATTATGAATCTCTGTTTATTTCCTGGCCCAAAAGAGCAACTTCACGTTCAAAAACGAGACAAAAAGGCGCAACCAGCGACTCATTCAATTTGTAAGCGACTTAAAAAAAAAGAAAAGAAAAGAAAAAAAAGCACAGATTTGGCGACAGAAACTCAAAATAGTTCCTGTTTTTCCACCAACAAAATGCGCATCTCCCTCAATTGTTTACATTCTGTTGCATAGAGACATATGTCACTGGACAAGACACGTAGAGGAAATACAATTAAATAACTAAAGAAGGTAGTAACGCAAAAATGATTTTGATAAGTAACTTTAATCTGATTACTGGATTTGAAAAAGCAACGCGTTAGATTACTCGTTACTGAAAAAAGCGGTCCGACGTCTGACAACACTGGTCGTGGCAGATGGCTGCGGGTACTGAGCCCAGTTCTGGTTCTGCTGGAGGTTTCTTACTGGTAGAGGGAAGTTCTTCTTCTCCACTGTCGCTACATGCATGCCCTGTATGAGGTACTGCTGTAAAGTCATCGTCTCAACACAAGCGACTTGCTGTCGCCCCCTGCTGGTCAGATGGAGTGAATGCTGTAAGCAATGCATGCTTTCGTTTGGTATAAACTGTTTAAATTACTTTAATAATCAACTGAGCTTGTTGTACTAGCAATTGGAGGACATGTGATTGAACTAAAATTACTTCAAAGTGCATTGAGATGACATTTGCTGTGAATTGGCAATACATAAAATTGAACTTTCAAGCTAACAAATGAGCCCCACCAATAAACAATATAAAAAACAAAAACCCCCAACAACAAAGTTCAAAACCCCAAAAGTAGATGCCAAAACATTCAAAATACCAAAAGTAGATACCAAAACATTCAAAACCCCTGAAGTAGACATCAAAAGGTTAAAAGCTTATAACAATAACATTCATTCACAACAATGTTGTTGTCAAAGCATTTTACGAAAAGTCATTTCAATTTAGTCAGATTGCTATTGATCAAAGTAATCAATTCATTAGGTTCACTTAATTATGAAGTAGTTTAAAAAGTTTGTACCAAATAAAACCCAACAGATTGTATGGAGTCATTACTTATGGCATTCACTTCCTCTGACCAGCAGAGGGTGACAGCAAATCGCTGGTGTTGAGTTTTTGACTTTACAACAGTCCTTCATACACAGCATGCATGTTGTGACAGTGGAGAGGAAGAACTCCCTCTCTAACAGTCATCGATATTTTGATATCGATGACTGTTAGAGGGTCATCGATATCTCTCTAACAGGGAACCAGACAAACCAACAGCAGAACCAGAACCGGGCTGAGTACCAGCAGCTATCTGCCATGACCGACTGGAGCGGAGACGGTACGCTACATAAAAAAAGCATAATTTAACGAAGCTTCGAGGCAGATATATTTACCTCAGGGAATTTTAATAATCGAGGTACTCGAATCATCCTGGTTCCCTCTCTCCAGCCATCCTGATTCCCTTCATTCATCCAACCTGGTTCCCCATCATTCATTCAACCTGGTTCCCTTTATCCATCCATCCTGGTTCTCATCCATTCCTGGGAATTATGTGACCATTTTGATTTCTTTACAGGGATGTTCTCACAATCTGCTAAAATAGAAATGAATAACACCAGAAAATCCTGGGAGTTTGTCTTTGAATGTGGAGATTCGACATGTAGATTCCTTTAAGATGACAGAAAGCGAGACAATATTAAACATCGAAGGACAATGTTATCTCCAATGTTTAAAGTTGTCCAGGATGTTATCGTTGTCCCCAATTTTTTATTTTATCTCCAGTGCTTAACATTGTGCTTGATGTTTAAGGTTAAATTGTCATTATTTCTATGTTTATCTCCAATGTTTACTTTATCTCCCATGTTTAATTAAGAAAACTTTTCTGGAGATGAAATTTGACATTTGATAAACATTGGCAATAATGTTAAAAGTCAAGGATAACGTTAAGCGTTGTCCTTGATTAAATAAAAAATCGGGGACATTAAATTTTCTGGATATTAAATGCTGAACATTGGAGATAAAGTTGAACATCCCGGATGGCATTAAACAGCCACAAGAACACTTAATGTCAAACATCAGACATAACAATAACCATTGGTGGCTAAAGGTCAACATTGGGGACAATGTTAAACGTTGTAGATAAATATTGGGGGCAACTTTATTTTCACACGATTTATTAATTTGATTTCAAGTCTGCAAATCTTGGGACCTTAAAGTATTTTTAATTTTAAAAATCTACTCAAGTTCAGTAGCAAAGTTTTACCTTTTCCTTTTACGATTCTGAAATTAGTAATTCAATTATAATAACATGTATTGTAGAAGTCCATACTAACTAGGGAAAATTGACCATACATCCCAAAGTGTAATTTTTAAACACAAATTAAGAAGAATTTATCTCTGTACATTGGCAAGGAGTTGGTAATTATTCTGTGGCTGTATGTCCGATTATTTAAATTGTCATTATTACTATTATGTTTCTGTAGATTTTTCCTCATCTTATGAGTTTGTTTGTAACCATTTTGTCTGTGTAATATAGTTTATTTGTTGGCTCTTTAGCACAGTATGCTGAACAGGAATATGAATATTATAACATGGTTTTAATTACAAATTTTTGATAATTAGGACATTGTAAGTAAGTCATTAAATTGAGATAAAGGATAGGATTAAATAAGTGTTCTTCCTACTCCTTTTCTAACAGAAAAGGAGTGGTAAGCCAATTATTTTGTTTATGTATGCATAATTCTTTCTGTCCTGCAAATTGCTTGTTTTTAAAGACCTGTTTGAAATAAATCAAATATGTATTAGTCTGAGTAAGCTAGAAGCACTTACAGAACATTGCTGCTATAATTGTTTGTGTTCTAGAAGTGGGCTAAGGTGAAATAATTTGTTTGTACTAGGTAGTAAATATCTATTTTGAAGCAGGTCAAAGAGAATTCAGTGCTGTAACTGTGTTTGGAGATGCTCAGTGTTGCTCTCATATCTTGTCTGTCAACAGTCGTCCTTAATAAAGAACTCGTAAAACAACAGATTAATTACTTGTGTGCTAAAGAGCATGTTGGTAGCGATATTATGTGAGATACTGAAGCACGGTAACTGCGGTGTAATAGTGTAGCATATCCTATCATTTCACGTGTACAGCGACCTGCGCAACACATTGTGGACACATTGCGCTCTGCATTTGATAACAGACTGTCATACAACGTACTAATGCGCAAGAAAGAGCTAATCTGCATTTGTAGATGTCTGTTTAATTTAATTTCAATAAAAACCTGTTTCACCCGTCTGATACTTTTTCCATCCTTATAAATACCTGTGTATTTAAAATATTTTTTAAAAGGTAGGATATTTTCATAAAAGGATTAGTCCTAACATCTGCGATAGCTTTTCATTTTAAACGAGTAGGATATTCTGATAAAGGAAATGATATTTTTGTCTCAATCTCAGACTTGAGATTAAAGTCTGAATTCATTTTGTCAGTGGCCCTAATCCTCTTCCGTACGTTAGTCTTAAAACAGAGTATTACAAAGACCATTTATATTGAACTGCGCCAACAATGGTGCTCCTCATCAGCTGTTAGAAAACCTTCTTACAAAACCTGAGGTTTTGTAACGTCGTGCCTGAAAACGTGACCGTGAACGCAACAGCAGCCGCAGCAACACAGAGAAGTCCCACACGGACGAAGTTCTTCCTGTCAGACTGGAGTTTTATTACTTTTCATGTAAAACTTGTCCATCTGTAAACTAAACTACAATGTCAGCTTCTCGTACTGTAATATGTTTACTGAGAAACGACCTGCGGCTTCACGACAATGAGGTAAGAATGTAAACTTGCAAATAAACGTGTGGTAATGTTTTGTTCGGACTTGAATGATTAAACTGTGGAGTTAAAATAAATTCTAGCTAACATTTGCATTTATATTTGCTGTATTTACTGCTGAGTTTACAAATCTACACATTTAAAACGGCATCAAATTACACAAGGAATTAAACTTTTTACTTCCGGCACTATTTCCTTCAGAATAAAAGCCTCAACTTCAGAGTAAAAATAAAGATACTAGTCAGAATTTTTTCTATCAGCGTAACTACCATTATATATTCGTCACTTATTGAGCAACCTATCATTGTCAGTTATGCTATTTTGATATGTCAAGATAAAGTCTACCAACTCAGAAATAAGCCTCCACACAACTTAAGAAATCCTGCAGGTCATCTATTACCCTGCTATGTATTTATTATCAAGTTTCCTTTATTTTTCACTTTTTTTCAACTTTTACAAAATGTATTATGAAAAATAAAATAAAAACATTAAAGCTTCAACTATAACAAAAGAAGTGTATCATTAAAAGTCAGGGTTTGTTTTCCCTTGACTTGGTTATTTAAACCAGCATATTGAAGTAGTATTCCATCCTGCAAAATGATTCAATATTTTGATTATTTCTGTTTTAATTAGGTATAATATAAGTTAGACTTATGTAAAATTACATAGTTACATTTAAGACTAATGCAATTAGATCTTCTTCGATTGCCATGATGTTTTTCATAACATTTAGCAATTATTTCAATACATAGACTTAAACAAAAACTATATTAAAAAACTCCTATTATGCACTATCTCTGAATTTTGCTGTTCTCCCTTTGCATGCAGGATTCTCTCCTGGTTGTCTGAATTCATCCTACAGTCCAGAAACATGACTGTTTGGTTAACTTGATTACTCAAATTTTCCATTGCATGTGGATGAATCTCCTGCTCTGTCCAAAGCAACATTTGTAATATTATTACTTTACACTCGCTGGATAATTTGAGCAGCTAAATCACAGTAGGTAGCCAGCTAACAAACATGCTGCTCATAGCATGCTGACTAGAAACAACCGTTTTGAGAGTGTTGAGTGGCACTCCATTAGTTTTCATCACGTGCCTCTGTTTTTTTGTTTGTTTTTTTAAAAGATGGAAAATAGTTCCTATTAATCAGTCAGTTTGTCTCTCTTGGAAGTAGTGCACATATGTAATATCCTCCTTTCAAACATCCAACAACCTGTCTGAAATGGGAAAAAACTAAATCATTCTAGATTTTGTGTTTTAAATACCAACAGACAACATGATTTAATTACACTTATAACAATCCTGACATTGTACTCTTTGATTTTTAGGTCCTCCACTGGGCTCAGAGAAATGCCGAACACATAGTCCCTCTGTACTGCTTCGACCCCAGACATTATGTGGGCACGTACAACTTCAACCTGCCAAAGACGGGACCTTTCCGTCTGCACTTCTTATTTGAGAGCGTCCGAGACCTCAGAAACATGCTGCTCAGCAAGGGCAGGTTGGTAATTAACTTTATAGCTTTATGTGATTTATATGGAGTGGAGATTTGACTCAGGGTTCCCACACAGTCTGGAAAAGTATAGAAATATAAAATAAGGGCACGGAAAAGTCCATGTATTTCCAGTCTTTAATCCCTATCCCAGAGATGCCCAAACTTTTTGTCACCTGGGCCAAAATCATGATGTTGAATGTTCTTAAAGGCCATAAAAATATGAATTTTTTAATTTGTATAAAACATTTTTTGTCTCTTCTTAACAACAACAGGATATGAGTCACTATTTCTTTTAAAACTTTTGTTGTTTTTTATTTTTATAAATCAAAATAAAATGACAAAGTTGGGTGCAGCCAGGTCTTTCTGAGTAAAAGTTGATGGACATTTTTGGTTCTACTTGCTCAAATCAAATAGAAAGCAAAAACCATGATCATAGAACATGAATGATTTGTGTTGAACCTAAAATTTTCCTTCTAAAAAATGTGTCAGTAAAAAATTTCCATCTACATTAACTGTGTTGTGCTGGCCGGCCAAATATACCATTCTTCATTTGTGGTTGTTTCTTTTTTTCTTGTTTCCTTCTTTAGTTGGTTCCACAATTAAATCTTTCTGTCGGTTGTTCCTTTCTTTCCATCCATGTGTCCTAAATACCTTCTAACACTTTTTTCTTCAGTTTTTCCATTCTTTGCATCCCCACTTGCTTTCCCTCTTTGAGTCATTCTTTCTTCCTTGTGTTTTCTCTGTTTCTCCTTTCTTCCTTGCCTCTTTGTGCTGTTCCTTGCCTATTTCATACCTCAAGTACCCTTCTGTTTTTTCTTGTTTTGGGTTTTTCTAGGTTTCGTATTCATTCATTGCTTTAGAAATGTCTGCCATACATTCATAGTCAAATTTAGTATATTCAGTTTGAAAATGAGCTTAAAGAACTGAGAATCCTGGAATGTTGAATCTGGAAAAGTCTAGTATTTTTACACCAAACATTTGGCAGAATCCTGCTTCCTTGATTTGAGGACATATTCTAAGTCACACAGTGTGCAGAAATTTTTTTTTAGCTTTCTAGGACTACATTAACTCGTTTCTAACAGGATCAGGATACACCTGGGTTTAACATTGCTGCTGCACACATTGTTCCCATTACTTTTAACGCCCGGCAATCCCTCTGCCCAGGATGCAGCTGCATGGTATTACGCCAACTGTGAGTCGTGTGTGTTTATTTATTTTTGGTGTGACAGTAATCTGGTGGTGAGGAAGGGTAAGCCGGAGGAGGTGGTCGCTGACCTTATCAAGCAGCTCGGCTCCGTTAGCAGCGTGGCTTTCCATGAAGAGGTACTTTGATGTTCTCTTCGTCTTTAATGTATTTTATTGTGATTTTATGTGCTAGACCAACATAAAGTAGTGCATATTTAGGTAGAAGGTGCATGTTTTTTCTTATTTTTTTTTTTTTTACATAGGATCTGCAGTGTGTATGTAGGTGAGCACCTTATGTAAGGCATGATTCTGTTTGAAAACGCATTTTTACCTTCATGTACTCAAATCCAGGTTGCTTCTGAAGAGCTGAACGTGGAGAAAAAGGTGAAGGAAGTCTGTGCTCAGCTGAAGGTGAAAGTTCACACCTGCTGGGGCTCCACGCTGTTCCACAGAGAAGACCTGCCATTCCACCACATATCCAGGTGTGGGGAGGATGCTGCTCGGCTGAACATAAAACAAGTCTGATTCCTGCTAGAGAAGCTATTTCAGGAGAAAGAAATTCTAAGAATGTTGTTTAATTCTTGCAGGCTGCCTGATGTGTACACTGAGTTCAGAAAGGCGGTGGAGAGCCAGAGCAGGGTGAGGCCTGTGCTGCTAACCCCCGAGAGGCTGAATCCCCTTCCCCCGGGACTGGAAGAAGGAGCCATTCCCACAGCGGAGGACCTTCAGCAGACTGGTGAGTGATGGGAATGTTGTTCAATGAGAAGAGCTTAATTCCAGTGCTTTCCCTCTACGTCTTCATATTCCTCCTTTCAAACTAGTCTGGACTCCTAAAGCTCCACATTCTGGCATATTTACCATGCATGTACAGTGACTCAAAGTAAATCCACTTCTCCACATCAAACTTCAGTGGAAAACAGTTGAGCATGAATCTCTTCAGTAAAACTCAGCTTTGGTTTAGCCAGATCCCTGTATATATTTGAGCCTTTATGAGTCATTGTGTATCAATGTTTTTGTGCTGTTTAATCATCCAGAGCCTGTGACTGATCCTCGCTCAGCTTTCCCTTGCACTGGTGGAGAAAGTAGTGCCCTTGCAAGACTCAAACACTATTTCTGGGACACTGTGAGTGCAACCTGCATTACAGAAATATACAAACTTCTTTTTATACTGTTGATCAAAAATTTTTTTTGAAGGATATATAAAGGGTCCTGCCTATTTTTCTAGGACGCTGTGGCGACTTACAAAGAAACTCGTAACGGCTTGATCGGGGTGGATTACTCCACGAAATTTTCACCATGGCGAGTTTTCTTTTAAATATAATTTTCACTGTGGATTATTTCTCAAATGTTTCCCTGGTTGTTGCTTCTCTAACATGTTTCTATGATACCACATTGCAGGCTGGCTTTGGGATGCATTTCTCCAAGGTATATTTACCATCAGATCAAAAAGTATGAGAGGGAGCGGACAGCGAATCAGAGCACCTACTGGTCAGTATTCGTACTGGTATCAGTGCTTCTTGTATCATTTGCTAAGAAGCTAATACACGATAATGATTTTTAAAAATATAATTATGTGACAGAGGCCTGCAAAAGTATTCATAGTGCTTAAACATTTTTACACTTTGTCATATTACAAACTGCAGGCTTCAATACGTAAAAAAGTCACCCCTCCCCCAACATTATGCTGCCATCACCATTTTTTGCTGTGGTGATTGTGTGTTCATGGTGATGGGCACTGCTCGTTTTCCTCCAAGCAGTGCACAGTTGGGGTGGATTACTCTCAGTAATATTAGTATTAGTATGAAAAGTCATTCAACAGTCTTAGCATTTTTACTTGTACAACAAATCTTTTTTTGTAATTGTAATGTGACAAATTATTGAAACGTTAAAACGATGCACCCAGAAAACAATCTGGTCATGATTGTTTGAAATTTGTTTGTGTTGCAGGGTCATTTTTGAGCTCTTGTGGAGGGACTACTTCAAGTTTGTGGGCATTAAGTATGGAAACAAAATGTTTCAGGTTAAAGGTAATGTTAGAAAATGTTTGATCTGTTATTAATGTTGTAAATATCGTCTGTAGATCTAAAAATACAGTATTGCAATTTAAATTTAGGGCTTCAAGGAAAGTCTATTCCATGGAAGATGGACACGAAGCTGTTTGATGCATGGAAAGGTTGGAGTTCATGGCATGTAGTTGATCACAAATTAGTCTCACGCTAGAATAAATTCATGTAAGTCTTGGTTTGTTTGTGACCTTTGCACTTACAGAGGGCCGTACAGGGGTGCCCTTCGTAGACGCTAACATGAGAGAGCTGGCGCTGACAGGCTTCATGTCCAACAGGGGGCGGCAAAATGTTGCAAGCTTCCTCACAAAGGATCTGGGCCTTGACTGGAGACTTGGAGCTGAGTGGTTTGAATATCTGCTGGTATGATGTGTAGACATTCATTATATTATTGATCAGTTTATTTAACCACACAAAAAAAAGCCCATCCAAATTATTTTATTTTTGACAGGTTTTTTTTCTTTTTATTTCTGCATGTTTAACCTGATTAATTTATTCTTTTTCTTGCAAAGATTGATCATGATGTCTGCAGCAATTATGGGAACTGGCTGTACAGCGCTGGCATAGGAAATGACCCCAGAGAAAACAGGAAGTTCAACATGATCAAACAAGCTCTCGACTATGACAACAATGTACGTTTTAAAAAAAATTTAAGCTTATCTTATTCACCTTCTGTATTTGTCTGGGTCTGGAAACAAAGTACCTGAGTCACACTTTGTTTTACAGTCACAAGCATAGATTTGTGAAAACCTACTGATGCGTAAACTTGGGTTCATGCTTCTGCTTCAGGGGGAGTATGTGCGCCGCTGGGTTCCAGAGTTGGGCGCTATAAGAGGGGCAGACGTTCACACACCCTGGAACCTGAGCTCTGCTGCACTGTCACACTCTGGTGTGTCGCTCGGTGAGACTTACCCAAACCCCATTGTCACGGCGCCTGAATGGAGTCGACACTTCAGCAAGAAACCGGTAGGTGTTTTAGAGAAAAGGGAAGTGGAAACTCAAAGGGAATGGTGCTTTTTTCTATAACAGCTGCAAACAATGGTGAGAGAAAAGGAATGTGTTTCCTGAATCATTGCATATAAGTAGCGTTTAGAGATTTCTTGAAAAAACAACTTACAGTTTTTATTGTGAAATCACTATAGTCCTCACAGCAACCAACTTTTAAGGGGAAGGAATTTATCATAAATTGGGTGTTGAATAATATAACTGTTAGACTTTTTTATTTTAGTTTTTATCTATTAATGTATCATATTTATAATTAAATATGATTCAGTATCAGGGTTCCTACTCTTCTGAAATGGTCTAAGTTATAATCAAAATTTTATCTTATGGTAAGTTTTATTATCCATGAATTATTTAATCATTTTACTGTAAAGAAGATCAATGCAGTTTATTTTCAGTCCTGTTGTTCTTTTTTTCTTTACACTCTTCATAACTATCTATGATAAAGTCGATTCATACAAGTCAACTTTTGTTGACCTTTTTTTGCAGGGCGGTGCAGGACCATCACCAAGAGGAAAGAAAGGCCCGTCTCACACTCCCAAGCAGCATCGAGACAAAGGCATCGACTTCTATTTCTCCAGAAGTAAAAACCTGTGAAATGTCTTATGGCAGAGGATGGACGGTTCTTCAATCTAAAGTCTGAGTCCAGCTGCAAATTCGGAGTTACATATGCTGTAAATGTTTACACAGTTACATAGGGAAGTTGTCTGAAGAGAATGTTTGTTTGCTACTGAAAGCTGAACTGATACTATCATGCCTTGCAAAAGCATTCACACCCCTCAAACTTTTTCACATGAATGTATTTTATTTGGATTTATGTTGACAAACTAACACAAAGATTTGCTTAAAATTGGAGATCTGAAAAATGTGGTAGTTAGCTTCAATTACACATCTGCCACTAAATCCAGTGCCATTGCTTTTGATGGATGTAGTCAAAAATGGGGCAGTCCGAGAATACAGCCGGTTAGATGCTTCAAAAGACTTGTGTGGGAGGTTCAACTTCCTTTAGAACATTTACACCAAGCAAACAGCCAGAATACAACAGGATTTTTTTAGATTCAAAGAAATCAATTTGTTGTAAAGGCCAAGTCAAAGTCCAGATAGATTAAAATTTAATTTAAAGAATCTGTAACATAGCTTGAACGTTGACGTGCACATCTGCTCTCCATCCAGTCTGAGCTGAAGCAGAATGGGTAGAACTTTACAAATCTCCTCTAGATATAACTTAGTACTTGCAGCTGCAGTTACAGTAAAATATAATTCTACAAAATATCTCCTTGGGAAGGGCTGAATGAAAATACATGCCATAATTCTAATAATTGTGTTAGCCCACCACATAAAATACATTTTTGCTTGACATGTGACAGAGTGAAATAGTTCAAAGCATAAATACTTTTGCAAGAAACACTTTATGTTCCTTATATACTCTTTCAGAGTCTCAGCTGCACTTCCTGTTCTGCAGATGTGGCAGCTGAACCACTGAGAACGTTTCTCGTTTTTATTTTCCATCTCTCTTGTCGCCATGACTGTTACAACCAGGAGGACATGCAATACGGATTATTTTATCTACCTTATTTTGGTGCTGGAATGTCTTTATTTGAATAAATCTGGATAATAAAGTTAGTTTTTCAAAACTCCACTGGAACAAAAAGAAAGCTTTATTTTTTACAGGGTTATGTGAATGAGAACCTTAAGCAGTTCTGCCACCATTAGTTTTAAACATTTCTCTGCAGACAGATGACCATATGAATCTGACTGAGAGATAACTTCCTCCCAGATGTGACGCAGTAGGCCGCAAACACTTCCTTGTTCCACTAAAAGCCAGGTGGGCTGTGCCTAACTACACAGTCAGCCTTCAAAATCACACGAGTCACCACCAGAGGTTGTTTTCCACTCGTTTTAAACACAATGCAGGACGTGGAAAAAAAACTAACTATTTCCAACATGGACGGCACCGATTCCAAAGTCAATCTTGGTTCGATCCCTCTGGTTGCGCTTAATGTGACCGTAAGGAAAAAGCTGGGACTTTATCTGAACCCCAAACACACGGTGGCTGCCGACTGGACGGCTGTTGCGGAGACCATGGGCTTCTCTTACCTGGAGATAAAGAACTACGAGGCTTCCAGGAACCCCACCAAGACCATCCTAGACGACTGGGCGGCTCGGAAGTCGGAGGCTTCGGTCGGGAAGTTGGTCTCTATTCTGGAGGAGGTGGAGAGGAAAGACATCGTGGAAGATCTCCAAACTTTGATAGGTGCGCAACTTATACAAAATATTAATACATAATGATGCAATTCACTGATTTAGTAGACTTAACAGAACCGACCCACAGTTGTACGGGGCCAAAGCCAGAATGTAATTTGCCTTTGTAATATGTTCATTTTTTACTAAGGCCAGAGGGACAGATTGCAGTTTTCGTAGTCGGTCTAACTTCCGGTTTTCTCTGGGGTTTGATCTCCCGATTATTTTTGATTTTATTCACCTGTAATAAAATCAAAAATAATGGGCTGCATGTTTCTTTGTAGGGTCAGTAGTTTATGCTACCAAGTACATCCTAAATTAATCTGATTCTTATTCTATCCTTCCAGTGTGTGAATTATTGCTCAACAGTATGTCACTAAAACTTCAAAACAACTGTCAACATGTTTTTTTTCCTCCCTAATCTAGATATGCAAATGGATTACAGTTAGTCATACTTACTTTACCGGATTATATATTTTAAAAAACTGCCAAAACATAAACAAACCTCTCACTTTATTCTTTATTATGACAAGTGAGTTGGGGAGGGAGGGGGCGTATACTGTAACAAGAACTGATGGTTGCCTATTCTGCCCTGGGATTTTCTTGTTGAGAGACAAATTTATGTTTCCATCAATTATAACAAGTGATTCAGGTGCTAAAACAGCAAATGTGTGTTAGTTCGCTAAATGGTTGATTTCACCTTAGAACTGGGACATTTACTTTTTCACATTGAAGTTGCTTTTTGTGTCTTCCTTATTTCCATAAACACGTATGTTTGGACACCAGACGAGGATGTCAGGAAATACCTTGAGACCCTAAAGAAGAAAGCAGAGCCGCCAGTCCAGGTTCCCGAGGTTGACAGCTGTGTCCCTCGCACACCAGAGAGGTCTGGAATCACTGTGGACGACGTCCCAGGAGGTTTGTCTTTCTCTAAATTCACTATTACTTTTCTCTGAGTAGAATATTTACAACAAAGATGTGTTTGGCACAGTCTAGATCAGCTGAAATGCTTGATACAAGAAGCATTTTAGCTTGTAGTTTCAAATTCAGTGATCAGTTTGCTATAAGGGTTGCAGGATGTCTTTGGCTCGTCACTATAGAGGCTTCGTGTTGCTTATCTTGTACTGAGATGCTCAGCCAAAGTAGATAAGGAATTCATATTTTTTTTATGCTTCATGTGATAAAGTTGTCCCAAAATGTTAAGTGGACGAAAAATGAAGCTTTTTTCATATAGATTCTTTTTTACAGATAAAGTTGGAAAAGTGAAACATCTTGCCACAGACTCTGTGTGTCGCCTTCTGACACATGAACATGCATTTTTATGGAATAAACCAACCCGAAAGTATGATGCTGCGACAGCCATGTTTCATTGTGCGGACGGTGTATGGCGTGTTGCACAGTGTTTGTTTACGACCACCCAAAGCATTTTGAAAAAAGCTTAGAAGAAGTCACATGTTTTTCATTAATATGAAATGGCCCTATTTCATTCTTTCTGCACTATAAAATCCTTCTTATTAGATCTACTTGTTTCTATGTTCTCAAAAGAATAATTGTAGTAGTTTAAGTCTAACCATTGTTTCTGAGCAGAGCATCAACACAGGAAAAGCTGCAAGTTATCTCAGACTGATGCCTTATCAGAAAGTTTGCATCACTCTCACTTTCGTGCACAGTCTTGTGGGTTTTCATGTTTTGCATATCAGTCACAAGTGTAACAAACGGCTTTGGACTTCTGTGGAAATCTTTTTTTTTTTGTCCATAATTGTATGGGCGAATGTCTTATTGTTGCATTTAATGTACCTTTTTTCCTTTTTACCCTAAATTAAAGTTTTGCTGAAAGTAATCGAAACGCATTGACCCCAGGTATCCCAGAGATGTTTGATGCCTTCATCTGCTACTGCCAGAGCGACTTTGAGTTTGTCCTTGAGATGATCCGGGAGTTGGAGCAGACAGAGTACAACTTGAAACTCTGCGTGTTCGACAGGAACGTGCTCCCAGGCTCGTGTGTGTGGACCATCACCAGTGAGCTGATTGAGAGAAGGTGGGCGTTATATCGATACGATGTTCTTTGTTTGTTTCGTAACTCTTAATTACTTAACATTTTTACAGCAAGATTCAACTTTCAGTGATTGTAGAGACTTAATTGGGCTCAAACAAGTTGGATTGTTAGTATTTAATCATAGAATGAGAATAACAACAAAAAAACTTTTCATGTGCAGAAAGTCTTCAAATTTCCCCACTTTACTTTTGTGTCACATTCAGCTCATGACTGTATTGTGTGTGTTCATGTGTGCAGGTGTAAGAGGATGGTGGTGGTGATTTCTGATGAATATCTGGACAGCGATGCCTGTGATTTTCAGACCAAGTTCGCTCTCAGCCTCTGCCCTGGTAAAGAGGATTTTTATTTTTTATTTCTTGCCAGTTTAAAATGGCTTAAATCGGTATTTTGCAACAAACTCCGTAACTAAACCTTGAAAATTTTCCAGGGGCTCGAAGTAAACGTCTCATTCCGGTGGTCTACAAGTCGATGAAAAAACCGTTTCCCAGCATCCTGCGTTTCTTGACAGTATGTGACTACACCCGGCCCTGCACCCAGGCATGGTTCTGGGTTCGGCTCGCCAAAGCTCTCTCATTGCCCTAACCGCAGAGCAAGGAGTGGATTTGTATCTGTGGGTGCCTTTTCTTACTGCATTGTAAGTTTTATGTTGGACAATGATCAGATGTTGCAGATTCAAATGCATTGTCGGCATGTCTGCTAAAGACGTGTGAAAAACCTTAAAATATGACCACACACTGAAAATTTTAGAAACATCAGACCTTAATTTTTTTATATGTTGGATTGGAGAGGAAAAAGGCTGGTGGAAATGATAGTTGTTTTTTTTTTAACCATTCCTCTGTCCTATTTCCAAGACAGTGTCATCTTTCAGTATTTGCCTCTGTTTCAGTATTAATTTGTTTTGAATACATTATCCGCTTGAAGGGCAATACAAACATTCAAAATTCCATGTGTGCTATAATAAGATATATCTCTGTAAATAAGGGTAAATGATTTTTTTCAGTGTGAGATTGTGCTACTGCAAAAAAAAAAAACATAAAATAAAATAAAAAATAAATCTAATAAATCTAAATATTTTAAGGCTTTTTACACATATTTGCCAGGGATGCCAATAGATATTGTCGCCACTTTCTCCCTCTCTTTGTGTGTATTGTCCTGGCACTGGAACACACTGAGGGTTTTAGCACATTTTAATTTACTTTCCCATCATCATTCATTTCATCTGGCACAACATTAAAGTTCTCAATATGTTACTAAAGTATGAAAGTTACATTGGTTGTTATTTTCTAAGTGTGGAGCATCTTTTCAGATGCAGTGCAGGATGTGCTACGTTTTCCGTAAAAGCTTTTTTAAGTGTCTTATTTACTTCCTCTGTTGAGTCAACATTAAGACAAGATTGGAGCTGAACAGGAAGTGAAATTGTGACTGTAATTATTGCATAAGCTTAGCAGATCTTTGCCTCGTGCTTTTTATGTTTCAGATTTATATGTCTACAATGAATTTTTAGAACTATTTAATTATAAATGAGTGTGTATTTTACCTGCATAAATGTTTAGAAAATGATTGTTTGAAATAATTATGAATAAAACCACCTTTTTGTTCTATGCGGAGTTTTTGGTTTGAAAAAGTACGTGGGAGCACGGGCTGTTCAGGAGTTAAGCTTCTTCAGTGTGATTGTGAAATAAAAATAAATCTCCAGCAGATGGCGCTGTAGAACCCTAAAATTACAAAGGGGGAGCTCACATGAAAGCTGTTATTTCCTTGGCTTTTCTTATTTTATTTTTTTTGTTTGGCTGTTAACCCGGGCTAAAAATTCGCCTTTTCTCTCTACCAAGCCTTTTATGTTAAAGAGAGAATAGAAAGACGTTGAACATATTCGTATTTATTTTAGTCGAAAGGTTGATTCACAAAGTTCTTCGCAAATCCGAAGTTGGCCTCCGTTTCGGTACCTTCGTTGAAAGAAGGGCAATTTCACTGTTAATTGAATCTGCAGCACCTTTCGACTGCTCTTGTTTAAAGTGTGAAATTGAATTAGATGCCAAAGTGCAGGAGCTGTCAGCTGGCTGAGATCAGGTTTATACACTTATTTTGTTAAGATATTTTCTGTGTGGAAATTATTCTGATTCTAAAAAAGAAAAAGTTCTATCTTTGTTACATTGTGAATTGGCAGTAGGTGAACAAATGTCCATCAGAAGGGTGAAATAGCTCTTTAAACGTGAGTCTAACTAATAAGAAACCAACTTTATTGTTGTAATTTACACCTCCTTTCAACTCCAGAAAAGTAAACAATAAAAACGAGCCGTGCTATAATCGGGACATATTCTGCAATATTACTGTTTGTGTGAGTCAGACGCCGCCACTTATTGGCCCTTCCTAGAGTGTTTTCTCTGCACAGTTTTGCTAAGTGATGTTATTATTTTGAGCCTGTAATGTCGCACTTCCGCGTTTAGGGCAGTTTCGAGATGAATCAGCTCTGGCAGTATGTTTCTACAATAAAGAGAAAACAAATTTCTTTAGCGTAATCTAGGCTTTACAGTGTGAAGTTTGGCTCATATGCCACATATGCCAACTGGTTGATGCCACACAAGCTGGGGGTCCTGCGTGGGCAGATGACGTCCCCGCCTTTACGCATATGTGTCACATCAGCTGCAGTTCTTAAAGCCACCAGAAAGCCCTGCTCTGTACCTGGTCGTTACATAATCACAGCTTCGCACTTCATTCATAGTAGTATCATGTCATAGTTACAAATATACAAAAACAGATACAAATGTATCTAAGAGAAAAGTAAATTGACATACCTCAATATTTAAAGGAATAGTGTGCGTTATGTCAATGTGGTGTTCAGATTAATATGGAGAATTCTGTTGATATAGGATAAATAAAAGCTATCCTGCCTATGTAAAGTTAAAATAAATGTTTCTACTTTATCTTCTTATTTTTGTATTTAAATTGTACTTATTTGCTAATTACAGAGCTTAATGTTGCAATGTTTATTAAGAACTTTTCCTTCCTTAAGGCAAATGAGAAGGTTTAAATAAAGAAAAAAGCCTATGATTTAAATATTTGCAAGAACTTTAATGCTAAAGACATAAATTGTTAAACTGAGTTTATATGGTACTACTTTTTCACATTTTTTTCCAGAAAATATTTCATGAGCAATTCTTAAAGAACAACTTCTAACTTCTAACTCATTGAGAAAATATAAAAGAAAATCCATAAATCAATAGTTCACTTTTAAGTAAATGTCGTTTTTTTTCCCAGTTTAATATCACAAAAATTAGCCTGAGCTCACAAAAACATAAAAGTAAAACGTAAATATATTTATCGCCAACTGCACTGTACTTTAGGCACATCATGGAATAAAAAAATAAATTGAAGAAAATAATAACTAGACCAAATAATGGAAAAAAATATATAATTTTCTTAAACTCCACTTCTCTGATCTCACTTTAAGACGTACCGACATTCACGCAGCACGCACGGAAGTCCAGCCAATCATAACATGTAACCTCATCTTGAAGCGCAGGACCCCGGGTTGATCTGGCAGGCCGAGCCGAACCTATCTGGTAGCTGCACCGCCACGAAGGTCCAGTATTTGCTCGGGAGGAATGCGGTAGGCGGGGCCGCGCTCGGCTGGTGTCAAACTTTGGGAATGACAGGAGTGCTGCGGGATTCGCAAAGAAGGGGAAGTGTCGCCCTTGCTGGCTCTGTTTGGATTACTTTGACTTGTTCTCAGTTGCAGTTTCTGGTGGATTTAGCACCTTTTCCACAGATAATAACAGCCTTAGCAGACCCTCTCAGCCATGTCAGAGGACCCGAGCTCCCAACCCTGGTCCATCAACAAAGATGATTACGAGCTCCTGGAGGTGATTGGTATGTGATCATTAGCTTGTTAGCATGTTGTTAACCGGCAGTTTGTAAATGTCTCACTATTAGCTCACCCAAAGCGGAACTTACAGCGCTGAACTCTAGCTTAGATAGCTGGAAAACGAAAAGACAAGCAATAGGCTTTTATTTTTCAAAATCTAGGCTGAACTGAAGGCATTGGGAGAGTTGCCCAATCTAGCTGTGTTTTGACTTGGGCACAGAGTAATTTACGAGGCTGTAAAACAAGCATTTTCAACGTTAACGTGCAGCCAGGATCAGACTATTTGCTGGAAAATAACCGCTTTCGTTTGTCCTCGTGATACTTTCTTAAAGGTCCTTCTATGTGCTAAAATCAATTAGAGGAAACCCGAAACAAGAGTTTCCTGCCTGACTTGGCCTTAAAAGTGAGCAACCACTGTTACACAGGGAAGGACATTGCATTTTAAAGCTTCTGTATCAGCCGTGTCGTTAGTGCTACATGATAAGACAGTAACTTAAACTGCGTTCACGCCCATCCCACTCACTGGGGAAAAAACGATTCACATGTTTCTAAGTTGGGAGTAGCTACGTGACTGAAAACAAAATATACAACTTAATGAAGTGAAATAATATATACACTACACTAGAAGTATAACTTAAAAAAAAATGGTATAAAAACGCAAGCACTATCTAAGTTGCAACACATGATCGCATATTCCCAAAGTGGAGGTCGTGATCCCACTGTGGGTCGTGAAACATCCCGTGGATGGTCTTGAGATGAAGTCATATAAAAGTCAAAGATGGTTGTTATAAGAGAGCATATGAGGCTAGTGATTTAATGTTTTGGGTTCACAAGGAAGCAGATTTTTTTTTTAAATGAAAACTGAAAATGCCAATATGTTTTGTTTTTTAAGATTACAAACTATTTTTAAAAATCTTATTTGTGTAGAATACTTCACTCCAGGTTTAACTTCACCAACTTAATTCTAAGGTGGTCCTAATTCAAGAAAAGCAAATACATTCTCCCTGTTTGTGCTTTTATAAACAGAATAGGGGTTTAATAAATCTCAAAGTTTTTTTTCTGTATTTGGTTTAGAATTATTCATTTCAGGTTTAAGCAATCTAAGCAATTAGGATTTTGAAGAAGACATGATTGAATACAGTCCAGACTCATAAAAAAAAAAAAAAATTCTCAAACACAGCATGTTAGCACTGATGGGAAGCCATGTAGCAAATGCTAACTTTAGCATTGTTGTTATTAACAGTTAATCAGCCATTAGATTTCTTTTCCTACCAGTTACAGATGGATAAAAATAATATCATAGTTGTTAAGACCCTTTTTAATTGTCATATTAGCAATACTTCAGGACTTCAATTAATTACTGTTGAGATCTCAAATCAACAGTAATCAACAGTAATTGATATTGAAGCACAATATGTCATCAATATGCATTCATATTCTGCATAATGATGACATATTTGCTTATATGATGGACTCTAGTTGTCCCTTAATGTCCAAAGAAGATGACAGGATGGCTGTCAAGATTGAAAGTTTACTGTAATGTGTTTTATCTTCCCTGATATCAGATGTAGTCAGCGTACATCAATTTGTAAAGAATGGCCTCTGAGTTCTTCCCCTCAATAGTAGATTTTATGAATTGACAGAACCTCTTTGATCACAAACTGAGGAAAGCTTTTCTATCGAAAACAGAATATTTGACATATTGACACCTGACTCTCTCTTCTAAATGTGTATTTTGAAAGTTCTCCAGAAGTATTTGGTTGCTCCATACAGACCAGTTGTGTTGTTTTCACAGAGTCCATGGACCGAACTTCCTGTTTGTAGGTATTAGAGTTCAGATTATTGAACCGCTGCTTGAAATAAGCCAGTTATGTCAGAGCATTTTTTTGAATTTGCTAACCTGTGTAATTGGGCTTTAACCTGCCTGAAAGGAATCATTTGATACTTTTCTAGTTGCCATTATGAACAAGGCTTGATCTTAAAGTGACATACTTACTCTTCTAGTTTAAATTTTTAACGTCATCTTTTAGTTTTTTCTTGAGAATACATGGCACATAGCAGATTATTTTCCTTCAAACTGCTGATCTTTCTCGCTTTTTAGACTGAGAGAAGAATAAAAGTAATGTATAAGAAAAGTGTTGTCCTCTAAAATGAAATAATTTGTGCCCTCTTATGCAGTTTACCTAACCGGCAAATGCTTCCTTTACAGAGGGTACGTATGTTTTCTATAAAGGTTGCTTTTTCAAGTCCTACATCAACCTTAAAAAAAAAAAAAAATGTCTTTGCGAGTTTTAAATACTTGTAATTTTTCCTTATACTTTCTTGGAAAATTCAAGCCCCTCAAGATAACAGCTTGTACTTTTAGCTTGCACTGAGAGATGAAGACTCTCTTGTACAGAAACCAGTTCTGTGGCATTTTCCTGTGCTGATTTAAGCACAACTTGCCCATGTAGGTTTGAAGCTGCTGAGGCTGTTGAAGCTATGGACCTGTAGCATGCTGAATTTAAACATATTTAAGGATAGGGATCACTGTCTTAATGCAGGGGTTTAGAAATTATTAGGGCAGTTAGCCTAGATTCTACTTTATTTTACGGATATGCTAAAACTAGCCAGAATTTGTTCCCTAAATATAAATAAGGTGGTTTAGTTTATATTTCATCTAAATAGTCACAGGTCACTTTGGCAAATTGTCTCCAGTGTTCCTTTGAGAACATTAAACAATAAAACTGCTATTGTTACACATCTTCCTTTATTTACACTATTCTGCCTTCCCTCGATGTTGTGTTTTTTCATTTAAAAGTCTGATCAGAAATGTCTCAGTTTCTCTGTTTAGTCATCTCCCTAAACTGGATTCACTTGTTGAATCCTGCAACCAGAGTTCTGAATCTCTCACAATTTTAGCTCCATTAGTTGTCCAACTTTCATGTATTTTGAAAAGATGGTACTAAGACCTACATGTCAATGCAGGGTTTTCCAGCTGCTTGTGTGTGTGAGGCTAAACTAAAAAACTTTAAATTTCACAAAAACATTTTGTGCTTTACCTTAAATCAGGGACAATTTTACACATCACATCATATGTACTCATAAAGAACTAGATGTGAAATAATTAAAAGACAAGGGTGGTATATTCATTAATAAAGCTGAAGGTTAATGCTTATGGTTTTAGCCTTTTAAGAGGCAGTGCAAATGGTAATGTTGAGCAACTTTCCTATAATACATTCAGTTGACTTCCAGCGCTCAGTTCTAGCAGCCTGAAAGATCAGATGACATGTCTCTAGCTTTGAGGTTTTCTTGAAGGAATATGTAGCGCTCATATGGGCATTTTTTAAGACAGCTAAAATACAATAACAGTTTAGACATTTCTTACATTATATCCCATCTCTCCACACATCTTACTGAAGGCAACTCGGCTGATCGGAGTTTGCCTTCTCATGTGTGTGCAAGTATTGGAATTAAGGATGACTTTGTGACCAGCAGAGCTATTGTTTTGGTAACTTCCCGAGGGAAAAGGGGGACTTGTTATTACACGGTTCACGCCCACTCTTTTTCACCCCACTGAGCTCCGGACAGAGCTCATCGGAAAATAGCAGAGCTGTCTCTTCAATCCTGGATCATACTTTGCATCGTTGGTCTTGGCAAATCTGCTATGGAAACTTTATGCTCCCACTGTTTGTATCCACTGGCAACTAAGTCTCCTCCCTGTTCTTTACTCAGCCCTCCTTATGGTTTTAAAAAGCCACAGCAAAAGGACTTCTGCTCTAATATGACAGTTCAGGCCGCATCAGGTTTTAACATGCTGCATCCTGCGCAATCGAGGAACACATGCTGTAAATCAGTGGGTGCTGATGCGGTTGGTTGTTTTACATTTGAATACCATTTGGAAACTGAAGTCGGGTATCTGAGAACATATAATATGAAAGACGCATGATATCAAGCTCTAAACTGGCTTGGGGATAAGGAGGAAAGAAACTAAAAGCTGCTGCCACACTGCTGCTTGTTGCTCATCTTGGAGGAAACTCACATGGGGAACAAAGATCACTGCAAGTGTAAGAAATTAAAGAACAGGGAAATCTGAAATTATTTTAGTGGATTGATTGGGTGAATTTCACTATGTGACCTGTGAGCCTTTTTTTCTCTCCCCTGTACATTATTTCCATAAACCTTGTTTGACCCTGTCAGTCAATAGCGTGTTTTCGGTTTGGGGTCCACAACGGAGCTTTTTACGTAAATCATGTCCACTGAGACTAAGAGGGTCTTCCTGAAAATGTGTCACTGAGCTGGAAACAATGGCTGGCAACCGCTGCAACGAACCAGTGAGTCCAGCACGCAATTAAAAACAGTGAAATCAGACCAATGCACCATTAATCTCATGTCGTTTCATAGCAGCTATGTGCAGAAATGTGCTTTTAAATTGGCTGCTTGGATCCTGACTCCCAAGCGCTCCCCATTAACAGCAATGAAACTAAATAATTGTTTCACAAAAATGACCCTATATAACTTATGTAGAGTCATTATAAAACTTATGGAAAAGTATAATGGAAAGAAACTTCAAAGTAATTTTGTCATCACTATCTATGATTACTTACGTGAGGAAAGGAAAGCTCAGTCAGAGATTACAACTGGGTGTGCTAAAGACAAAGCGTTGTTATTTCACAGCGGTTGCAAATAAAACCGAATCAAAATCACTTCCAGTCAAGAGGACGTTTGAAATAGTAATAGAAACTTTAACAATGTATAAAGTCTAAATTGTCACAACATTACTTTTTTGTTCTCTAAAAATGGTTTTGATGAGCTCATTGTTGTGCATACTTTTTATAAAATTTTTATTGGATATGTTACTTAGATGTTTCAATCTATTTGAGTACAAGCACTGTAAAACACTGACGAAAAAAATTAAAATCTAAACAATAGCAATTGCTCCTGTTGTGTAGTGTTTTTTTCTTTGTTTTTGAAAATATAATCTGAAGAGTTTGATCTGAGACTAGAAAATACTCAGCTAATAGGTGTTATTTTACATCTCTCCATAACAAAACTACAGAAATTTTGTTTTGGAAATACAAATACAGAATTTTCAAGATCCATTTCGGAAGTGCTTCCTCATTACCAAGAAGGTTTTTTCTGGCATGTTTCTCAATTTTATAAAAACATGCTTTCCCATTCTACTGTAGTTGCAAATCAGTTTAAGCATTATGCTAAATTTGTACTTAAAAATGCAAAAAGTGCACAAGTTACAGGTAAGGAACAAATTTAGCTACTTGAAAATAAATAAAAGATGTGTCTTTAATAAACTCAAAATAAATATTGATTATTACAAGCTCTAATTCTGCAAATGACTGTCCCAAAGGCCATATAACTATTTAAATTATAAAATTAGCCTAAGTTCTTCTATATTATTGATCAATATGCATTATTAGAACACAGTGTGCGGCTCTAGGTTAAAATATGAAACATGCATCAACAAAGTAGCAAGTAAAAGAATCATTTATTATAGCTAATTAAAAATAACAATGAAACACTGAAGCTTTACTATTGGTCCAAAAATGTTGTCCTGATTTTAAATCTTGCAGGATTTGACCTGCCTAGCCCTTTAAGACTCTGGATTTGATCTGTACTGTAAAATGCTAAGATGTTCCAATGACTTTTGTGCCAGGAAAAATAAGTCAAGCTGCAGAGTTAAAGACATACCAAGTGAATACTGATCCTTTTTGGTATGCCTCACACTGTTTAATATAATTGGCAAAAATACTCATTATGCGTCATCCAATACATACTAAAGTTTCCCCGTAAAAAGAGTTATCTGCAGCTTTGCCAACCATTCGTCTTTCTTACACAGAACCTTTGAGTCAGATTAGAAACGTCTCTATTATATTTCATCATTGTGAGCCAAATTACAGAGTCTGGGCCGGCGACAGATGTTTTTATAGACTTAGGTTGCGTTTTGTGTGCAGAGTGGAGCACATTGCTCTGACCAACAATGCTGTTGTCACTCAGCTTTTTAAAATAATGCTGCCTCATTCTGTTTAGGTGCACTGATGTGACGCCAACCTGCCTCTCTTTGGTCTGTGTGAAAAAGGCCATTGTTGCTCGAACTCTCCTATCTTACTGGCCATCTCTTCAGGTTTAACATTCTGATTTCCTTTCATTGATCTCTATCAGTGCTTTGCAGCAAGACTGCAGCTCTAAATGCACAGACCTTGCAACACCTACAGTGCAGACCACTTTTGTTGGCATTAAAATAATACGTTTGTCTTTGTTGTTTTATTTTATTGCTGTAGCATAATAAAAACCAACTTCTCATTTACATGCATTTTTCTGCTAGTAAAAAAATTGCTAATTAAGCTGCAATTATTGAAAACCAAAAATCACCAGTGGTGCAGTGATTTATATTTTAGACTTTTCAACATGTTCCCTTTTAGACAGAGGCCTGTGTGTGTTGCTATAGAGTTCTGGTTCATCCTGTGTTCTACACCTGAATTTTGCTCTAGACCTTTCTGAGCATTGCTGAGCAATATCACTGTAAGTGTGTGTGGGTGTGTGTGTGTGTGTGTGATGAGGTGGGATTTCTTGTGGTGAAAATTATAGATTTGTTGAACTGCGTGAACTTGTGTGTGCTTCGTAATCCTCCCATGAAATTCTATCTCTTAAGTGCCTCCTTTGAATGCGTTTGCTGAGCCAGTATATTAAGATTTTATTCTGTTCATTATTCCTTTGGGTTATGCTGTTTATCCGGACAATAGGCTGCGTTAAAAAAACCCTGAATAATAGGACCGCAAACTGACGACTCCCCAAACACCAAACACGTTAGCTAGGTTAAGCCCTTACCAGAGGGCACTGAGGCTGAAACAGTCAAGAACATTGTGGCTGTTGTGCTCCACTCATGTAGTGCCAGGTTATAATAAAATGTTCTCTATAGGGTCCCCATGTTGAGCACGATTTGTTTGGAGGAAAACATTCTTACCGAAAACACTGACTGCTTTTTGAAAAGATCACGACTGTTTTGGTAATGTTTGTCCAACAGATTTGTGCACGTTTGTTCATATGATCTGCAGCCATTTATTTTATTTTTTCCTGAATATCTGCATGTGAGGCAGGTTTTGGCACAATTTGAAAAAAATGAGTCTATAAAATTTAAAAGCAAAAGACCTAATTTGGCAACTACTCTTCTTTGTCCTTTATTTATTTATTTATTTATTTATTTTTACTGTTTTGCATATTTTTAAATTCTTAAAAATAATTTATGTTATTCTATTTTCTCAAGGAAAAATAAGAAATTGGGCCTCTACTTTGCTTTACGTATAACTAAATCAAAACAGCGTGAAGCTTTGTGTTGTGACCTTGCAGAAAAAATAAAAAATCAAAGGAGTTATAATATTTAATGTGGTCACTATTTCACCATGACCCAACTTTTGCAATCTTGGAACATAAAATAACAAAGAATCAACTGTAAAGTTTTTTTTTTTTTTTCAGTTTATATGATCAATACAGTTTAAGCATGGCATTATTAAGTATTTGCGGAAAAAAAACTTTCTGCTTTTCATGTTGCTATTATGTCTCTGCCAGACAGCTTCGTAGATTAGATGTTGGCCTCGATCCTGCCTTTGGTGAGTTTAGCTCCATTTTGCTTCCTTTGGCTCTGATAGAATAGCTTGATCATCTAATTTCAATTTTTTTCCATCTGTGAAGTTGGTATACATTTCTTAACACAATCGTACGTGGTGTTAACCTGATACTGTATATAGTGGCTGCAATACTTTTCACATGTGTATCTTATTGTAATTTTATGAAACAAAGATATAAAATTGTGGCATGAATTTGTGTCACTGGGAAGATGTTAATTTTCCCCCATTATGCAGCCTCAAAAAGTCACACCGCCCAAAAAGTTTGATTTTGGACTTCTCTGTACTGAGCATAGTTCTTCCGCCTGCATAAATAAACACACACATGAAATTCAGACCAACCACGCAACAAATTTGTGCGTTTAGGGGGGCGAAACGTTCGCCGGGGGGGGGGTTGTGATAGGAAGGAGCAAGTCTGATGATGTGACTTTCGTCAGGCAGCTGCGACAATCAGGACTGATTTCGGGAGTTCGGCTTGACTATGCAGAGCCCTTTAAGCCCAACATTCCAGTTCATTGTTGTGAAGGATTTTTACAACCGGTGCTACAGGGAAACAGGCTCACTGTGGTTTTGCCCCATCAGCGGCCCGTCTCCAGGTACTCGTTTGGTGTAGGTCCTGGCTGAAGGTGCTGAAGCTAGGAGATAAATTTACAGCCCATTAGCTCTAGTCTTGATAATCCTGTTGAATGCCGGCCAGACAGAATCAGGAGAATAGACCATTGTGATCTTAGGAAATAGGTTTTAAATTTTTCAGATGTTGTTGGGGATAAATAAATAATGCTTACTCTTTGGATCTTCCAAGGAAATTGCTGTTTTATTAGATTATTTGAATCAGCAAGCATTTCTTTTTACCCCCTGCCTTTTATTTATTTATTCTTCAAATAATGTTACCCTCTTTTCTTTTTTTTCCCCCACTGTGCTGACTTATTGCCTGGAGTCGTATTTAATTTGATTAAAAAAAGATGGGTTAAAATGGTACATATCTACAGGGACAGCTTTATTATTTCATTAAGATCTGCAGGCTTTTTTTTTAAACTCCTCTTTTAAACCTCACTCCATTTTTGGACCAATTAAATCCTTCAAACAATGAGCACTTTGCAAATGTTTGGCTGTCGCAGTTATGAAGTTAGGAAAAGCTTACTCTGACAGGGAAGGAAGCCTCCCAGCACATTTCTACCAGAGATCCAGTGAAAATAGCCGTAAGCTCATGGTGTTAAATAAGAGCCGTGAGGGGGAAGTTAACTGACCTCACACGATGCAGAAACAGGCATGCCTCTCCTGCAGTGGGTTTTATCAGCTTTTAACTCTTATCAGATGGCGCTCCAACTCGAAGAGCCCGCTCTTGAAGGATTTGCAAAAAGCTTCCTTCAAATAGTGTTGTCATCCTTTGTTTTGCAGCAGTAACTCTCCATGATCACTTCTCTGTTTAACTTCATCAATCTTTCACCACATTGTGGAGGAGTTTTGACCTAACTCCTACTTGCATCTTTTTTTTTTGTTCAAGAATTTCAGGCATTCATTTCTGCAGAGCTCTCTAAAGATCTCACCACAGCAGTACGATCAGGTTGAGGTCTGACCACCTTGATTCTTTTCCTTATCAACTATTTTGCTGTAGATGCCATTGAGTCAACAATGGTATCTTATTGTTGCACATTAATAAAGTAATAAAGTTAATAAAGTATTCCACATTGGAATACTTTATTAACTTGTGAGGGAAATGATGTTGCAGCACTTTAGTTTAATCATCCATCTGGGATGTAAAGATTTGACTGAGATGAAAGTAGAAATGACACTTTATTAAATGAATAAAACTGTTTCATGTTAGCAAAATGACATTAAGTTCTTCCGTTTGTGATGCTTTTGGACTTGGGCTGGAGGAATATAGAGTGGTGCATCCTGTTGAATTAACTGAAGGAGCTCCTGTTATTGTCCACAATTTTTGTTATTAATTAAAATGTAATAATAACTTTAATGAAGCTTGTTTTTACTGCTCAGCAATAAATTAAACACACACTATTTAATTAAACTTCTTATACAGTTTAAGCAGTTTATTCAAATGTACTTGAATGATCTGCCATTCATCAGAACAGGACCAACACCCTGCCAACCAAATGTGTAATAGATTTTTCACACTTGCTTCTTTATTTTGGTTTTATGAAAATTGTTCGACCTGTTGTATTTTTTTTTTTTTTTTTTTTTTGGCACACTTAGTCATATTTAAATAATCTAAACCTTGAAGCTCACAGTGGACTGTATTTCACTGCATAATTTATCCAACAGGTCTTACTACTGTGTCAATTCTGATGACCTGTCCTGAAGTGTCATGAGACACTTCATGATATATATTGGAGGCATGTGATATATATTTATTATCATTTTTTCAATTGAATAATTTAAGTTGGGGAAACATCTGACCTTGGGCCTCCGACCAAAACCTTTGGGCTCTGTCTTTGATTTAGCGGAGTCACGGCTCAATCTTTATTAAATAGGATTTGGAGAAGCTGATTTATAGTTGATGAACACAGAGTTGTGCCGCTGTAGCAAATTGAAGTCAGATGAACTGTGGACAGAATTTGTATGAACTCAAGCAACAACTATGTAGGAAAACTAAATTATTCAACTGATGTTTCTTATTTTTAACAATTCGGACATTTAGAAACTTACAGCTCTTTTACATTTTACAAAGGGGGTTTCTATTTACCTGCAAGACAAACCAGCGACACTACTAGATATCACTTTGGTTTAATGTTGCAGTGATACTGTTTTTAGGAGAGACTGTGCATAAATATGCAATCTGATAAGGAATACATAGACTGACTGCATGAATTTAAAAGGATAATTTGTGCCTCAAGTGCGTTAGAAGTTTTAACCTTATTTACTCAATGAAGAGTTGTATTCTAGTGTCATCCTTTGCTTCTATAAGCTTTTCTAACTTTACCTACCTTTCCCTACTTTGCCACACTAGTGGTGATGTTTTAGTTTAAAGACAGAGGTTGCAAACATTTTTTTTTGGAGAGAAAATAGTTTGAGAAAATGAAGCAAAGAGGGGTTCAAGGGCTCAAACACCTAAAACTCACCAATTTCCCCGACAACAATAAAAGAGCCTCATTAGAAGCATCAGTGCGTCTTACTGTGGTCTGGATCTTGTCACCTCTCAGCTGATGTGGAAATCTCACCGTCACTGAGCTATAATGTGTTATATTAAGTGTTGGAATAAAGCTGTTAAAAGTTTTGATGATATCCCGTACCACATTGTATTAAACAACTCTCTGGTGGAATAAAAGTAAGTGAAGAATTCTAAGTCTGTTTGTTTTTTGTTTTTTTTCCCCAGGGAGTGGAGCCACAGCAGTGGTCCAAGCAGCCTACTGTACACCCCGAAAGGAGAAGGTTGCCATCAAACGCATCAACCTAGAGAAGTGCCAGACCAGTATGGATGAACTCTTGGTAAGTTGGTTCTTTTTCTTAAGTCCAGTTTTAGTTTTAGATTTAGTTTACGAAATCTGTATTCTTTGTATGTGTGTGGAATTTATTCTACCTCTGCTTCCCATTACTCACTTTCTCTGGGCATGCCTCCAATCGATCCTGTCACTTTAGACACTATTCCAGTTGTTCCCTTAAAGTGGGGCTCCACTTACAGACGGCAAACTGCTGGAGCAGCCTCTCACAGCAGCGCTTTGCTGCGTCTTCATGCCAGGCAGTTTAAACCAGTGTTGCACTGCAGGTAAACTCGTATTTTACTGAACGACATGCGGCTGATTTAGCTCCAGAGGAGGTGACATTATGTCCCATTTCATAAAAGTTCTTTTGCACTTAAAAATAATCGGATGCTTGTTTGTGGCTCCGGTTCATGAACAGCAAGTGGTTTCATGTGTATTTGTCAAACCGTCACGTAATTAATTGTATTGGCTCGAAAGAGTCTTTTCTATTCAAAATCAATCATTTTATCACTTATGAGTGTCAAAATATGATGCTGTGATTGAAGTAGGTGCGGTTTGAGGTATTTTAATGTAGTAGAAATTAGATTTACCCTTCTCCTTCAGAGAAGGATGAGTAATGTGCTTTTACAGCCCTTCCAGGTACTCTACCAGAAATCCGAGATAGGATCTCACAGGAAATAAATATTGTGTAAGCCTACACGCATCCTTCAAAGATCATGGCCGGAGAAAACCGGCAGCCAGGCTGCTCAGTACTCACCAGCAACACTAAACCCTTCCCCACCCCCTTGAATCCTGCAGAATGAATCAGGGGAATGTTGCTCCCAGATTCTCGGTGGAGGAGGTCACATGGAGTACTGCGCGATCGGATTTCCTGCTTGTGGTTTTCCTCCCACAGCTCCACAGTGTGCTGGGTGCCCACTTAAAAGGCGAGGATGCACGAAATTGAAGCCAGATTGTCCCTTCCAAGAACTCTGCTTTAAAGTAGGCTGCAGAAAGTTTTGCCAGCGCTTGCAAGTATTTAACCTCATCTCTGAAATTCTTTGATAGTAGAGAAGTAATAGTACATCTCTCTGGGTCTACTTTTGTAGTTTTTCCCTTGTATGATAGTATACCTGGCCAGTGCTCTGGAGGGATGGAGTAGAGCAGATATTATGGGCACTTCTTTTAAAATGCAAGGTGTCAATATTTAAATATTCTCTTGCAGTTATGGTGCCCGGCAAAACTTTTATACTCTCAGTCATGTTAAAATCACAAGTTTCAATGTATTTTCTTGGATTTTATGTAATAAACCAACACAGAGTAATGGATAATTTTGAAGTGGAATAAAAGGACACATGCCTTTAAAGTTTCTGAACCCAGATTAACATCTCAGAAGTGTGATGTGCTTTGATGTCAGTAAATAAAAAGTGCAACTGTTCACCTTCAAAACTCAGCTACGTCAGTCCAACTATGTGTTGTTTTAATATGGTATAAATCCAGCTGTTCTCTGAAAGCTTGTGAGGTTTCTTAGAGAACATTAGTGAACAAACGGCATCACGAAGAAAAGGGGACATGGCAGACAGGCCAGGGAGAAAGTTGTGTTGAAATTTAAAGCAGGTTAAATTCTAAACGATATGCCAAACTAAACAATTCAGAGAGCGCTGTTCAATTCTTTGTCTGGTGGATATGCAGAGATTCACATCTCGGGTGTTGACAGGACAGCGATTGCAAGTCACTGTTTTACAGTTTTTTCAATAAAATGAAAATGAGTTATTAGATAAAATGTAAAAAAAAAAAATGAAATAAAATAAAATCCTATTCGAAGTGATATCAGAAGGTGAATAATTAAAACTGAAAGGTGGTTGTTTAATCTGAACAAGTCTCAGTTCTCATAAAATGACTAGACAGCATTAAAGTTGCACTTGAGTATTAGGGATACAAAGTAATTATTATTAAGGACAATTATTAAAATATTGTCCTTAATTACAATTTTACTCTCCAAGTCCTTAGTATTGTCCAACTATAAAAAATTGTTTCTCCATTTGAATGCAAAGCAGAAGCAAATCAGGCGCTCTTTGAATCACTAATCTGAGTCAGAGGTTGCCTAGACTACTGATGAATTAGCATTGATGTTTTAATTTTGTCTGGAGGGCCAAATCTGCTGACACAATGCCAACCAGAATTGCCAGTTCTAGTTGAGTGTTTATTCTGGTCATTTGGTTTTCCTGATGCTGAGATTACTCGCTTAACCGGGAGGAAGCGGACGCTCGTTTTACAGGCACACATGTTGTCCTCAAGTCTGACGCTCTTCAATGTGCTACCAGCAACCATAGTGGTCAGGGGCTTTATTACTGGCAGTCAATCTGTGGTTGGTGACAGTTTCTTGGTTAACAGCATGCCTTTATATTGCCTCGCTCTCTTGCTTTGTTCAAATGATGGACAGAAAAGCAACACTGTGTTCCTATTTTTAATCAGTAATTTTTTTTATTATCATTTAAAAACCATTGGGCTATCTTCAGAATGGTTAGATTCTCAAATAATCTCTGTGATCAGTTTTGTTTATAATTATACGATTATATATTGTCAGTACATATTGAAATATTTTGCAGTACAGCACCTTCTTCATTTCCAAATAGTTTTTGTGTGTCTGCATGTGTGGACGCTGCAGAGGGATTGAGTCATAGTGGATGTGAGGCACTCTGAGTAACCAGAGATGATGTAATACTGCTTCTATAGAAGCCTCTCTGTGTGTGTGTGCCATCTCTATGGTTCTGTTGCACCAGTTTGTGACCCTGCACTCTATTCAGTTTGCTACAATAGGTCATTTATTTTCCGCTCACTTTCAAAGTTCTCAGACGTGGCAGCTTTTTAATAGATCTAAAGAGCTCTGCTGTAGAAAAATAGAAGTGGGAAGATTTTTTTTAGGTTAAACTGGCTCAAAAGCTGCAGCGCTCTGTTATCGTACACAACACGATGTTGCAACAATCGGTCAGTTTCAGTTCTGTTTATGAAAATAAACACATCTCACACACATTCAGCCCTGCTAACACTATTGTAAAAGCTGACTGTTTTCTTGCATTTGTACCTTCAGATCACATGGAACTTTAATTTTGGCTGGAAAAATATTATGTAGTGTGTCTGTGTAGGATTGATGTCTGGAGATTATTGAGAAAGATTAGGTAGGGGCCGACTTTTAGCATGACCTGTCACTTTCTCAACTGGAAACTACGTTTTATTATTGAAGTCATTGATTTCGTAGCAGTCAGGTGATCTGTCATAGAAATAAACATACAAGAAGCCCAATAATAAAATACATGCTACAGAAATATAGAGGAAGAAGATTTATGTAATAAATAAATGATGAAATAACAAAAATGTATTAAATAAAAATGTTTGTAATGTCCCAATAGTGGTTTCCTTTAAGTTTAAAACAAGAGACTTTTGTGGATAGCAAATTTTCAGCAACAAGGCAACTGAAAGAGCATTACATGATTAGAAGGTAAATACAACAACAAATAAGCAGTTGTCTGAGTTCTTATGAAGACCTGTGAAGACACTGATGCAACATGTGGTTGAGATCTTGGAACATTAGACCTTGAAAATGTTTTTCAGGTGATTGAAAGCTGATTTGGTAATTATCTTTATGTGTCTTTGGAGGTTCTGAGTCCATTGCTACACCCAGATTTCAGGTCTGATCACTAGTTTCTTAGGTCTAAAGATGATGATTTAAGTTTTTATTTTAAAACACATAAAATAAAAATGATAGAATTTAATGGAATCAAATGTTCTGTTTTTTTTTTTTTTTAAATACTTTTTTTGTGTCTAGATTGACAACAAAATTGGGACACAGTTGGTCATTTTACTTTGTCCTAATGGCCTTCACAGCTTATCGGGTTACACAGGTTAATGAATGACTAAGTCCATAATTTAATCAAAAGATAAGAAAACTGTTTGCGGTGTGGACGTCTTTGTGTGCAGAGACAGAGAGGTGTGTCTGGTCCACTTTCGAAGTTAAATGAATGGGGAAAAACAACTGCTGGGAATGCTTGGGTTAGTATTCAGAGCAACTTTGTTGCAGCACCTACCCATCAAGCAAAAGCTGCATAAAAACACTGATAGGATGTGTGGGAACATGTGTTATTGTAATAAAACTTTTTTTTTAATACAGTGCCAAAACATCAGATTATAATGTAGGATATTTTGACTAAAAGTATTATTTCCATAATTGTTTCAAAATAAATTAGCTTTATTTTGAAAGAATTTGTCCCATTCTCAGTGCATATGTAAAAAGATAGGGAACTTTGCCAAATAAGCTCCTTGTTATTCCATATTTTATTTTTCTGGGTTCATCTCCTCGCACAGCTGTCACTTTACAGCTGTGTGCGGGGTAGACCGAGAGGTCGTGAAGATTTAAAAGAGAAACGTTCAGTTTGTACTCAACCTTATTTTGTCTTGCTCTAACTTGTAGCACTTTTTTGTGCCAAATGTACTCGGAATCATGAAGTTAACCTGCTGAAGGGATTCCTTATTGAAGTGCCAGACTGAGAGCCCCAGCTTCAATAGTGATGACTCTGCAGCAGAACCGCTCTGCAGCTAATGCACAATGTGTGAGCTAAGCATTTATGCTGATGGAGTATCTGACTTTGATTACATGCAGTTTTTTTTTTCTTTTTTTTTTTTCAGGGACATCTATTGACTGATGTCTTTAACAAGTCTGCTTAGCTTGAGAGTTAAAATGCCTCTCAAGCCTTCAGTGCACTTGTTATGTTAAATTAATTATTTTACAAAACAAAAATATTCTGAAATGAGGAAAAATGTTGTAACTTTCCAGAGTTGCATGGATCTATCAGTAATAAATAATATAAAACCAAAACATATTTACTCATTAATAAAGTTAATGTTATGTTATGTACATGGCTGGTGGTACTGCACTGTAGCATTGTTTCTTTCATCTAAAAAGGTTTTGAACTTGATTTTTATTTTGAGAACAGAAAGTGAAACAGGAGTAGCAGCATCACGTTGTGTGTTTTTACTAATGGAGAATCTGGTACACTTTAGAAAATAGATAGGCAAATTGAGTAAAAATTACTGTAAAAAAATCAAAGCAACATCTCAAAATATCACCCAGACATTAAAGGTTGGAGACTAATGGGTCTTTCAAATGAACATTGGTGCTAAGCATGCCACCAGATTAGTCTAAAATTAGCTCAAGGATAGTAAAATCTTTGTTTTAGTGCAAGTGGTCTGCATACCTAGCTCAGTTACACCAGTTCTGTCTGTCATTATTGTGGCCTTATAATAAGCAGGGTATTTAAACCATCTGATTTCACCACCTGTGTTTTTTCTTTAGCCATTAGATCCATCATGTCTAAGTATTCCAGCACACACACAAAAAAAACAAAACCTCTTCAAATCAGTGATCCTTCTGCCAAATGTCAGCTGTATTTTCTGTCTCGAAGGAAGCTCGTCTCTCTGTGAACAACTTTTGGTTTGGTGGTAAAGTGATGAATTAGTCTGCTATGCCAGCATTACCTCAGCTCTGCTGCTTTCCAGGCAGACACACACACACACACACAACCCACGTACCAATACACGCGATAACAAAGCTTTAAATCTGTTTAAAGAGCTAAGTGCTGGCAGTGTTTTTTATGCCTCTGCATATCTGTGCATTGCAGTGACATAGCAGATTTCTTTTGCTTACTGATGTCACCTCAATCCCAAACATCACACTAAAGAAAAGCAAAAGCTTTCAGGATTTGGTTTATTTCTCTCTTGCAGTAGTCTTACAGTGTGGAAATAAAAGTTTCCACATCTACTCTGGTTTTTCCCCTGTATTTTCTTTTCAGAAGTATTTACCATAATGCCCTGATTACATAGTGTCATTTTCTGTACACTGTGAGAAATGTTCAGATTAAGGATTGTCTCTGATTTCAAAATGTAAATAACTGAATGAGGACTTATGCCAAGACACTTAAGATTATGTATAGGGTATTTTTAACATGGATTTCTTTGTGTTTCCTCTAACAGAAAGAGATTCAGGCCATGAGCCAGTGCCACCACCCCAACATTGTGTCTTATTACACATCCTTTGTTGTGAAGGATGAACTGTGGCTGGTTATGAAGCTGCTCAGTGGGGGTAAGTGAACATCATTTGTCATTTCATATCTGCCAAATCAAAGTCCTTGCTACTCCAAATAGGGTGGCTACATTATAAAAAAAATATATAATCTA
>CAEFZY010012215.1:0-29872 GCA_903066815.1 Brachyrhaphis roseni
CTATCTATCTATCTATCTATCTATCTATCTATCTATCTATCTATCTATCTATCTATCTATCTATCTATCTATCTATCATGAGTATTAAAGATTAATAAAATTATATTATTCCTTCCTCTCTCTTTGTATCGGTCTATTTCTTGATATGAGGTATTTTAATGGAACAAGAGTGGAAAACGTCAATATCAAAAAATTCATTTTCAAGGAGTTCTCCACATATTTACAATAAAGATTACTAATGTGCTTAGTTATTCTTAAAAAGAAGAAAGTTGAAGTGCTCCTTTGCATGTTTTAGTAACTAATAAGAGTTCTAAAAATTCATGAAATCAGTGCATGTGAATATCCATACACCAAATTTTCTCCCTCAAGAACTTCTAGTGTTTATTATTATATTTATGAGGTTATCCAAATTCCATTTAAAATGTGTGCTTTAAGTTCAAAGGTCATTCATCATTCACTCCAACAGTGGACTACCCCCTTGAATGCATAGCTAGACTTGATGTCTCGTCAATGCAGTCGCTCATCACAAGCCTTGCGCTGACACGCATGTCAAGGGACATGGACCCACACCATACAGACGAGATTTTACAACTTTCTACATATCTTCAAACGATATATATCCAGCAGTGTGTCACTTTCCCTCACGAGTAAGCTGGAGCAGGCTCTGGCGTTCCACACTGATGACTTCATGTAACAGGAGAAGAGAAAGAACGGGTGAGTGAAGGATCTGCTCTAACAGCAGCCTTTCAGCGTTACATGTCTAAGACTCCTCGTCAAATTTTTTTCTCCGAGGGGAAGTGCTGGATCAATCGAATGTCACAACAAACTGTGGAGCACAGCTCTGTCTACTGTTTGTATCTCCACTGTACCTCTTTAGCTACATTTTTGTTCAGTTTTTAACACTAAGACAAAATGTTATAATAATTTTTGAGATGTTGAGCTTTCAAATTTATAATAGCCAAAATCAACAACTAAGAGCTTGCGCTTAGCTCTTTATAAGTAATTTGAGAAGCATTTTATTAAAAGAGAGTTGACACATTTGACAAATTTCCATAGCGGAAGTTATATTTTTACAAGTATTCTTTCTTTATTATTATTATTTTTTTTTCGGGGGGGAGAGATTTACACAATATAAACTCTGAAAATTAACTCTAATTTTTAAATTCTTTATACATAAAGTAAAATGTTCTAACATGAAGGGATTAGAATAGCTTTTCTAATGAGAAAGTAGGAACTATAAATCAGATAATTTATGAAGACCATTTATTATAAAAAGAAATAAAACCAGATCAGCGGACTTTTTAATGAATAATGGTTCATGCAACAGATTGAGACAAATAAGGAGGTGCGTCTTCCAGGAAGGCAACTAGTAAGCTAAACACAAACATTAGAGTAGCTTAGATGAAAGCAGATTCATGGGTTGAAATAACCCAGTAAAAGTCAAGACCTAGATCCAGTTAAGAATCCCTGAACCAAATGTTCAAAATTATTTTTCATTACACTTCATAATTAAACAATAGTTTCTGTTTATCACATAGAAAGAAACAAAAATACACTGTTTAGTTTTGCCATGAAAAATGTGCTATAAATTAATTAGCAAGGAATTTATATAAATTTAAACATAGAAATTTATATTCATTTTAATATACCGTTCAATTATTTGATTTAAAAAAAACTAAATCACCCAATCAATGAACAAGCAGGTCTTTTATCCTAGAGATGACAGGGTGATTTCCACCACTGCTAATTGTGAGGTATTACTAACAAATGCCATACATCACCATTAGTCGTTGGTATTCAAGTTGTTTAGTTTAGGTCTGAGCGACTGTCCACTGTACTGGACAGCATGCATGGAGGGGCTGTAGCTCCTCACATCTTACATTCTCCCTGTGACAGCCTGTTGCTCTAGCTGACAGCCACACTTACTGCAGGCATTCACAAGTAATGATATGTCAGAGCACTAATTTTACTGAGGCCTTCCGCTGCCTCCCCTTACAGTTTAGTACATGATCAAACAAGACAGAACGGGACAGTAAAGGTAGCATTAAGGGTTGTGTTCACTGGGGGCAGTCAAACGGAGTGCGCGTGTGTGTGTGTGTGTGGATGAGAAGTGGATGGGGGGAGGGTTGTATCGGTTTCTCTGATCCCCTTCTCATTTGGCCCCCAGGGAACAGGCAGATCTGCTGGGCTCAAGTTTTGTCAACGGACATCAATCTCTCTTGTCTGTCAACCCTGTAACTTCCAACCCCTGACCCGAACCCCACCCTCTGATGGCATGGCTTACAAGGCCTCCTAGATGGAGGATTCCTTGTCAGAGGGGTCCAGCTGAGTGGCACTGGAGACAGTAATCTGCCCTGAGATGACGCTCTGTCTCAAAAGGATGAATCTCATATTCCTCTGGTCTCAGTTTAAACCCAAATTTATGCAGCATCTTTTTAGTATTATTTCCTTGACTCTCTGTTCTTCTCCCTGTTCTTGTCTTTTCCACCATTTCCCATATTGTGCTGATTTCAATAGCAAAATTTTGTGTCAATTAGGTCAATGTACATTTACAAATCAGCCTTGAAATCTAACAAATTAAGTCTGAAGGATGAAACGTGATGAAACAACTGAGTAATATTCATTCCCCCTGAAAGGAACAAGTGGATTTCCACTTCACCACTCTCAGAATAAAAAAGTTATGCATGTACATAAAAAAAATGTGTTTCAGCAGTCAAGCAGATGCCAAATTAAGTAGGAATTGTTTGAAATTAGCACATGCAGTAGATATAAATTAAAATCAAAATTTAGATATGACACAATTTACAAACATCAGTCATAATGGCAAAATAGCAATTCAATTTTCCAGCCTCATGTATATAAATTATGATGCTGCAGGTCTGTCAAGTTGAATTACTATATACGTTGTTGCGCAGTCCACTCTGGTTTGTCCTCACAAAATAAAAGCATCTTACAGCTAAGCTACGTAACATTCAGAATAAGAATTTTTTTAAACATATCTGTTTTATTATATATTTTACAACAATAGATACCTGAACACTAGAGAGAGGAAAAACCATCAGCGACTGTTCAACCAATCAGGCATATTTGAGGTCTTGTGAGAGATACATTGCGTCAAACAAGCAGCAACATTTAGAATTTTTATTTATTTTCCAAATCTACAAACATGTATTCATTCTGCAGAGTAAAAAAATAAGGCTTACATTCATGTTTTTAGAAGTTATCAACAATATATGAAATTATTGTTAATTATTTTTCAGCCTACTAAATTTCAAGAATTGGAAAAATCAATACATCCATGTAAGACAAACTTGTAGATATTTTTTGGATGACACCTAAGTAGTAAGAAGTTTATTTTGACTAAATGTAAGGTCCTGCAAGGACATTCTGAAGGAATCTTGAGAAAAGCTGTGCTTGTGTAGGTGAAAGGTTAAATCTGATGCATTCTTGTCCTCTGTGCTCTTGAGCACAAAGTGTTTTCATCCATCTTTTTTGTGACAGCGGAACAGTCTGTCAGTGAGTTACTTGTGGAAGGAAGAATAGTGTTGTCGCTGAACAAAGAGCACAACCTGTCCTCCACACATCCACTAAGTCTCACCTAAGGGCTCAGCGTCTAGGATCCAGGGAATCGGGTCTGTGATGTGACCATGTGTGGGAGAAAGACAAACTGGAGAGAACATGACAAACCACTCGCGGCTCGGTTGTCTTGCTGAATCTCCCGGAACCATCAATCCTGGTGAAGCGGTGCCTGGCTCCCTCAGAGCCTCTCTGTCACCTGGCAGCTGAGGTCAACAATTCACACTGCATCCTTATTCCATGAGCTGCCGGATTCATCTCTCTCTTTCATCCACTACATTTTGGGGCATTAGCAAGGAGACAGTAACTGCGTTTTTTTTTTTTTTCTTTCTTTTGGCTAGGGGTTGAGATAGTTGGGTTTGAGGGCAAACAGAAGGCAGACAGGGGTTATGGGGTGAGAGGTGGGAAGCTTTGAGACACTCCAGCTGCAGCTCTCCTCGATCTTCTTCCCTTTATCTTTGTCATTCTTCCCTTCTCCCCATCTTTCCCCCCCTTTTCCATCAGCATCCTGGGGTTTTGATTAAAGAGAAAATCTTTTTAATGCCCCCTTCTTGCAGCTCCGCTCACTCCATCTCTGTCTGTCCTCTCCCTCATTTTTCATTTCTCCTCCTGTCCCGTGTGAAGGAGCCTGGCTCGCTTCCATCAGCTTGCCTTTGGAATCTGTGAGCTGAGCCCCGGTATGCGCTCAGCATGCTCAAACCGAATGCTTTGCCTTTACCTCTCCTTTCCTTTTATCCCCTTTTGGATTTGGGAATGCTTGAGCTGAACATTGTTTTCCTACAAAACAGGTGGCGAGCAGTGGTGCTCATATGGGGGCCCTGGCTGAAACCTGGTGGGACAGCAAAGCAGAAAAGGAAATAAATCTCGTTTTCATTTTGCTGTCATCTTCAATTCTTCTGTTGAAATGCATTCAGATTATGACAACTAGGTAAACCAGGCACCACATTAAAATGAAGGCTTCAATCAAAGACCAAAGGCACCTCTATGATGAACTTTTTGAAGTGAGAGGCCCTACCCTTATGGTGGGACGAACAACCATCATCCAATCATCATTGGCCGCTTTGATATGCCGCTGAGATGATGGACCTTTGTCATAACTCCTTATACAGCAGCACCTGGGCAGGGCCACACTTTTAAGCACATCAATGCGCTATGAAAACAAATGTGACCTCATTTCAAGGAAAATTTAGATGAGATCGAGTGAAGAAGAAAGAAAAAAGTTGGGAAGGAGGGAATTTCTCAACCTTATATCTGATCGTTTTTTGTGTTCTTATTTCTGGAAACAAATAAGTTCAACAAATAAACAAATAAAAGTTTTTTAGGAATCTTTCTTAGACATCATCTGCCAAATTCAATTACCGTAATGGTTATTTTCTCATGTTCCAACAGCAAATTTCAACTCAAATAATTTCACTTCAATGTGAAACACCAACACAAGGTAGCCTTGTTGGAAAGTGGAAAGAAGCTGATGATCCGTGTCTTTAGGGACATTATCCCTAAACTGATAAGAGTTTAGGAACAAATTCTATTTTCCGAACACCTTTTCAGGACGAGTAAATCCTGAGATTTCCATGAAGAGATGGAGCTGGTCAACGATAGCTGACAGCTGCAGAGCAAGCTTATTAGCAGAAGGAGATGAGACATGCTGGCACCATCCCACTCAGAACATCCAAACAAGCTCTTTGAGTTGCGTGAATGTAACCATAGATTCCAGTCAACGCGTCCCTTGGGTGCCTCCTCACCTCTGTAGATATGGGTGAAGGAAGGGTTACAGGGGACAGAGTCTTCCTTCATCACCTTGGTGCTAGGTTGGAACTGGCGCCCAGAGTGGCAGTGCCCGGCCAAGTCCACATCCAGCTGAGCCAGAGTCCCAGGTTGACCAAGTAGGGGTTGACTGGCTGTTGCAAAACTGACTCTAAACCTGCATGAGTAAACACACGGGGAGCTATGAAAAGGTGTCTGCCTCGCAACAAAGTACACACACAGGTTTTCATACCAGCTCTCTAAAATAATTTTTTCCCTCGGAAAATTGCTGTTTGGAAATGATAGCAACAATGATAGAGTTTGTGGTGTTTGCTCTTGTGTTTGTCTTTCTGAAAATAGACATGAGCTTCAGAGGTGGAGAGGCGTGGAGATGAGGTTGGTGGACAAACTTGGCGTCTTTGATGCAGCGTTGTTCCGCTGGACCATCCTCCCTGTGGTTTGGCCTCGGCTGCACGACCCTCTTCACAGTCCTTTGGCCCAGCTCCTCCACCGCAGGTGAACTTCTTTAGCATGTGTCAATATTGGTTTAGGATTATTTCTAGAAATCCAGAGGGATAAGTCCCTGTGGAGATTACAGAGCTGACACAAAATAATGAGGAAGCATTTCAGGAACCATAGAAGAACCATTAATGAATATTTAGTATTTGTATAGCAAGCACAAATTATATAACCTAAGCATTCTGTGGGCAGCTAAATCTGGTTGTAGTCACATGGTGTCCAAGGTAACCTCAACCCAAAAGGGTCCGCCATGAAAACAGGAGTAAAAGTGGTGACTTCTTTGCTTGCAGATGAGGATGGGATTTACTGAAACATGCTGAACAGAACTAAGTGTTTCCACCCAGGGATTATCCCTGATAAAAGGCTTCATGTCAGGCTCAGTTGGAACAGCCAAATGAAGTTTGACATTTCTCGTCTGGAGAGAATTATCCAGGACTCCCGCCTAGGTGGTCGATTCATTCACACGTGCACCAAACCCAGAAGATTTCACTCACTCTCCTGTTGCCATTTCCTGGAAAAATGACAGACGTATTAGTAGGAATGTGCTGTGCTGGGGATGAGCAGTGTTTCCATAACCTCCGAATGATTCCCAGGTGGGACACTTTCATGGCAGGCCACAAGTTTGAGCAAGATTTTTTAATTACTGTGCGGCAGTCCATGATTAGTCACAAAATCCCAATTAAAGTCGATTTCCTATCGCCATGTCAACTTTGGGGATATAAGTTTTCTTTTTTTGCTTGAGTTGTCATTCTCTTGTGCAAAATCCAAAAAGACACAGGTCCACAGAGGTAGTCAAAGTAAATGAAACTACCTCAGCTCAGTGCTGTGCAATATTTAATTTTGCTTCCAAAAACACATTTGGATATCATCCTTAAACTAAAGTCTTTCTAAATCCCAGTACTGATAATAGAGTCAGACAAGGGAACCAAGCCCTTTTAATGATCAATAAGTAGTTTGTTAATCACTAATCACAACAAAGGTTGTTGGTTAATCATTATCAATAAAATTAGAATTGTTTACATATTTTTCTGTCTCTCCTGGGTTATTAATGTTAAATTTTGTTTACCCAGGAAAAAAAAACAACATAATCCACAACTCTGGATATTAATATGCCATATTAATATGCAATAAGTCACTGAAAATGTTTTTTAATAAATTAAATTAGGACAAGGGTTCACCTCAAGTTTACATGTGAAATACAATATTGTTCATATCAAAAGTTCTTAAAAATGGTTAAATTGAGAAATACATAGCATAGATCATTGATTATTTATTTCTAGACTTTTTGTAAAACTAATTTTAATGATAATAATATCAATCCATGTAATCTTTATGAAATAAAAAATTTCAGCTTTCCTTTTTTTGACTTTTGTGTTTGTTATGGAATATTTCAAATTATAACACAATATGACACGGCTTGTTTGAAAGACTAAGAGTTTTTTCTGTTTGACACCAACAGAACAGCCACCAAAACACTCAGACTGAGGCATTTCTGTGAATATCTGAGAATGAGTGACGTTTCATTAAAGAACAGCTCAATTGTTACCTCGCTCTCCCTTCTTACTTTCCTCGTCTGCTGTTCGAAAGATGAGTGGAAAGTCCATAAGCACAATTTGGAAACTACAACCACAACCAGCAAACGTACAGGACATTTATTCATTGCTCTGCACACACTCAAACACGCACATTTGGGGTAGAGGAGAAGGAGCAGCAGCAGTGGCAGTAGCAGTAAATTGGTACAGGCATCTGTCAGAAGCCCCATGAGTCACCCACTGGAAAACGTGCAGCTCTCCAAAGCCAGAGTAGATATCCATCAAAAGTGACTGCGGCCAGCACGAGCTCCTGCAAAAACACAGCATGATATATACACACACAATTATGTCACTTACACATATGCCAGCCTGCACACATGACAGCACATGCTAAATGCATATCCATGCATGCACACACTCACACAGAAGAGGGGGACTTTTGTGGGGCTGTTGGTAAGATGGTAGCGGGATAACGAGGGGGTGCTTTCCGGAGAAGCAGGGAGGTTTGGGAAGCCATGTGCAACCACTGCAATGCCTTTGAAGGTTTTTAGTTTTAACCAATTTGGTATGTGAGGTCACCTGACAATATATACACAACATTAAGTACATACTTCCAATAAATCACATTGCTCTTTGATATTTTAGTGAGCTCAGGTTGCTAATTGAGAACACAGACAGTACAGCCTGTGGGAAGTATGTGTGCAGCATAGTGTTTCATAACAGAACGCCTGAAAAAATGTCTTTTGCACAGGTCAGCAAATTTAGTTTGTTTTTAATCTGAGAGATTTTGACTATTTCCTCAGTGTTTCATGAAGGACCCTATCCCTTCTTCAAATGTATATGAGGTTGCACCTACAGCATAGCTGCTACCGTTGCACATATTAATGCAGATAACATTTGCATCTCCAGGAAGCTTTAATCTGCTTTGATCTACACTGTGCCAGTAGGTTCTGCATCTCAGCGATTTAGCATATTGTCATAAAGTAAATTTACTGCAGTGCTTAAATTCACCAAGTCAAATTTATGATCTGAAAGTCATATAAAACATCCAAATTTTGTTTCTCGTAAAATAGTAAAAACCCAAAAAGAAAAATGCAAATTATTTTTCAAGTGGAAATGCTGATCTGCTGAATGTTGTCCATGTAGTGTACAGTATAAGAACTCAATAAAAAAAAAAATAATAAAAAAATGTAGACAGTGCAAACGTTGTTAAAGTTTCAAACTGAAACCGTTACCTTTCCATAGTTTTTAAAAAAGTTATGCATGCTGTCCGGTGTTGTTCCTGTGTGGTCAAGGCAGAACAAGGCTGTTTAGATTCCTGAAACGTCACACATTCTGGTGCTGGTGGGCGCAGCGGCTGTAGGCCTCGTCTCACACATGACCTCGCCACAGTCAGCAGGTCAGATCCCGATATTCCTGTCTCAAAGCTGCATGGCGTGCATGCATTTGTCTCCCAGTGACACAGGTTCAAGTTGTTGAACTCTTGTGTGTTTTTTTGTGTATTATTCTTAGTCATGTAATGGTTAATGTAGATGTTTTCTTTTTTCCCAGACAAAGATGGAAAACACACTCCTTGTTTCATAAGACAGATGGCTTCCTACCTCATTTCTCCTGTAGTACATGCACATGCTGCAGCCTTCATGTGGGCGTTTGAGAGGGGATAAATGTGCAATTTGTCTCAAAGGGGTTTGGAAGGCCCACACCTGCAGGAGATCTGCAGAGAGCATCACTGTCATGTGAAAAAGAAAGAACAGAGAGGAGAGATGAAACAGAGAGCAGAGGGTCTTACTCCTCCCTCAGACATTGTTATTTCAAGCTTTTCTCATCATATTGAGGAAGAGATGGAACAATGCACGACAGACAAGCTCACATGGAGCTCACACAAAAGACCAGCACACTTAGCTCTTTAAGGAGGCAGAAGAAAGAGAGAAATCAAAGAGCAGGAGAGTAAGAGGGAGGAGGGACAGGGTGGAAGATATAGACTGCACAGAGATAAAGTAGCTTATCCATAGAGGCTTTACTCTTGCCTACCTCTCTAGGAACCAGGATTCAACACATGTATCGACACGACATGAGCTAGAGGCATCTTTTAAGGAGTCTCTTTTTAGCATTTGATTTTTGTTTTTTCATTTTACATTAACCAGTTCTTTTCCACAGAGCATAGGAGAATCTAGGCAGACTGAGAAACTGGATCTTACAAAAAGAATTACTTGCCCACAGCCATAGAAAAATAAACAGACAAGAAATTCTCACTCCGAGGTTATTCTTAGCTAAACTAACTTTTCTCTTTTCTTTTGTTTAGAATAAAAACATGCCCCTTTCCAGTCACACACATATATATTCCTCTTTCCAGCCTTAAGGAATGTATCTCTTGGATATCTAATAGCAGCTGTGACAATTGATCAAGCAGTAAAGTCACTGCAGTCATGATGACCAACAGCGCAAACATGTAAGCATCTGTGATTGCATGTGCAGTATGCATGTCACACATGTCTTTAACTGTGGTTACACCATGCCTGTGTGCAGTTTGCTTGCATGTTGAACTTCTCTCTGTGCATATGTTGCTACCACCAGAATATTTGGCCCCAGTCACACAACACTTGAACCAATAGGACCAACGTAATGGTCTCAATTAAGAGATGACAGACATAGCAAGGAATGAGGATGTGGTTCTTTGCTAAAAAAGCTAAAGTTCTCTTAAAGTGCTGCCAGATTGTATCGTGTCTTGAAAAAGTATTCCAATCTTCCAGGGTACAACTACAATTTTCAGTGTATTTTAATGGTATTTTAAGTAATAAATCAACTCAGAGTTGCGCATGATCATAATGTTTTTTTTTTTTTAAATACACTTTTTCACATTTCACTCCAGTTTTAACTGCAACTCCAATGGCATCTCTTTCTACCAGACAAATATACAGAGAAAGGTTTTGCCGATTCTTGTTGAAAAACAGCTCAACCCAAGTCAAGTGTGATGCTGATCGACTGTGATGAGCAATTTTCAAGTGGTGCCCCTGATTTTCAGTTGAATTCAGGTCTGGACTTTGACTATGCAACTCTAACGCAAACAAGATCAAAACCATTCTATTGTAACTCTTCCTGCAAAATCTTTGTTCGAGTCTAAAAATTTTTCAGCCTCTAAATATTCTTCCAGGCCTGCCCTGGTTTAGCTCTATTAGTCACTTCATCAGCTCTGAGCAGCTTACAGCCACATATTGTGTTTTGCCTGCAGACCAAATAAGTAAATGTTGGTGTCATCTGGTCAAAATTTTCTACATGTTTGTTGTTTATCTTGCATGGCTAGTGGCAAACCGCAAACATAACTTTTAATGGGGGTTTTTAAAGCCGCAGTTCCATTAAGGTCAGATTTATGTATTGTATGGCTAATAATTGTACAGAGTGGAAATTTCACACCTGACCCTACTAGTTGCTTCTCTGATTAAAGCTTTTCTTGTCTGGCCTCTTAGTTTAGGTGGATGGTCATGTCCTGAGTTTGCAGTAGCATTTTTTTAAATGGTCAAAGGTGGGATATCATTTTCAAACCTTTAACCAGCAATTTCACCACATCTTTATTCTTGAGAATATTTAATTTCCTTCCACTTTACAATTCTATTGATCTGTCCTAAAATCCAAAAGATTATAAATTGACACTTTGTTGTTGCAACGTGTCAGAATTTCGTCTTTTTGGTGTGTTTTTCCTTTCACACTGGTGATCTCCTCAGACCTGACAGGTGTCAAAGAAACAGGAGGAGAAACTCTTTAAAACACCTTCAGGCACTTCTGTCCAAAACCACAGGATGAAACATGATAGTAATTTAGATGTTTCTCCTGAGAACAAGTTAAAGTGTTACTGCTTCGTACATTGGTATTTGATAAAAAATAACCATGTGACAATAAGTGTTTTAGTTTTAAAAACTAAGTTAAAGCACTTTTCACATTTGTAATTGTTTTCAAGTTTGTAGAGTGGTGTTTGCATAAAGAAACACAAGGATATAAAGCTTATATTAGCTGCTTAGTTGCTCAGCTCAGGGTAGAGACTGCCGTCAGATATTTAACAGATATGTTCACAGTAAGAGTAATGGATGTAGCTGTTCAATATCCTCACTAAGATTAAATATTCCAATCACCCAAATTTATCTTTGTGGTTTGGAAAGGTACATGTTTAAAAGTTTCATGTAAGTTAGCACATTTCTTATTGATACATAAAACAAGTCTCCAAATTATGCTTTCCATCATCTCTGTCCGTTGAGACATCAGAAGCATTCAGTCCAAAAATGATGGCGTTGAGATGATTACCTCTGTAACTTCAGTGTTGCAACATTTTGATGCCAGTTAGAACCATATAGTTGTTTGGTTTTCTATCTTTTACAGCTCGTTCTGCAAGAGCTTTCCCCTTTGTGTTAATTTTAGATTTAAAAATGTCCTGCTTATGATATTATAACCAGTGGCCAAGCCTCATCTGTTAACAAAGAAGTTCAATCTCTAAGGGCTGATTTCTTGTGCTACTCAAACTCTTTAAAGTCCAGAGCTGGTTTTGAATCTTCTGTAAGGAGCATTCGGGTTACGCTGAGCTTTAATAGCGGTAGAAGCACATTAATTTGCTGTTTCCCCATCCTCACTCTTTCCCTTTCTTGTTTAATTGCTCCTTTTTAGTTCCTGTTATTTTTGAACCTTTGGGCGGTTAAAGTGGGTCAGCAAGTCAATCTGACGAGCCATCAGCTGAAGGGCTGGTGGTTACAGACAAAAGCTTTATGACTCAGGTGCATCCCACCCACAAGCCCACAGCTGATGAGAGCTCATTTGTCTAGCCTGGGTGGGAGGCCTTTTGGACACCAAGAGCTGTGCTTCAGGACGTTGTGATTGGCTCACAGTCAAAGAGGCCCAATCTGTGATCCTCACCTCGACTCTGGCTGAGGACTTTTATTGCATGTCATCTGTATTTAAAAAGCCCCTGAACATAGATAGTTGACAAACATGGAGCCAGAAAGACTGACTATGGAGATACAAAGAAGCTATGTTGAGAACAAAATGTCCTTTTTCTATCCACATGGAAATCTTCAAGAAACAAACAAAATCCTGAAATATTTCCTAGCAAAAAAGCAACAAAATGACTCAGTAGTGTCTCTGTATTTTTGATTTTTTGTCTGGCATGTTCAAATGTCTCTTCAATCCTCACATGTTAGTCAATATCTGTTAAAGTGTAAAGGCAGTATGGCCTGAAAAAGAAGGGACAGGTAGGTACCATGAAGCCATTCGCTCACGCTTAAACAAGAAGAGACTCGTGTGCTGGAACTACAAACATTGGTGCTTTCCATATGTAGATTCTGCTGTGTTTTCATGGTTCTAGTGGTAAGATCTGGGACAGGTTGGATGAATTCCTGAAGGAGCACATCTCCTATTTGAGACACTCTGTGCTTTAATGGCCTCATAATTTGCTGAGGCCTCTCACGCTATCTTATTTAGTTTTCCAGGCTGTGTCCCCAGTCTTTCTGCAGCAAAAGGGAATGTGGAAACTGAATCAATCGGTTGCTCTTCTTTGTGGTTGTTACTCTGTTTGTGTAGGAGCTGGTAGAAGGATACCAGGGTAGCCAGTAGAGTCTCCACTAACACTGCAGCTCCACATTGAAACAGCCAGAGAGAAGCTCCCACAGTCAGATATAGCTTTAATATGTTTGCACTGGGAAGATAGAAATCATTTAGCCGTCACTGGAGACTGCATGTACACAAACTGCTGAGGGGAAACGTGCGCAGTCTTGTCTATGTTAATGTCAACGTGTACAAATATCTAAAGGTAATAGGCGTGTGTACTTTACTTTAGTTCGAATTTATCTTATTTTAATCAGTCTCTTTAATGACCGATTGTTTGAAATAGAAATACAATTTTACTTAAAAATAATATGCAACAAATAAAATGAGTTCATTACATTAATTTCAGAAGTGAAACAAAACCATATTACTTTGCTATAACCTATGCTGGCAGGGATGCCTCCAGAAAGTTTTCAAAGGGGTAAACAAATGGGTGTAGTAGAACAAGCTATAATAGAGGAGGCTTGTCATGAAGGACCATAATAAATATGTAGTCATAAATTTTGAATTAGAATTGATTAATTTATGATATATTAATAACATTTTTGTTAATATGCCAGTTAGCTTGAAGGCTATTTTCAGCTGCAATTCCTAGATAGATAATAAAAGTCACCCTAAAGCAATAGCAGTGAAACTACATAATAGTTATTATCCATAATAACAGATATCTATTTGAGTAACTGCCATATTTGATAAACTAACACTGCTCATCAACCTGATGATGGCAGCGTCAAGCAACGGGAACGCTTGTCTTCAGTAGGAGAAAGGAAGTTGATCATATGTGAGGAAGCATGGCATTGTGGAAAGAAAGCCATACAAAAACATTTAAATTTGACTGATGTCCTTTAAATTTGGACATCAGTCATGCAGGGTACACATCAAATATGAGAAAGAAGGTGGTGGCATCATCATGCTGTGGGATGAATTGTTCGATATGGATAGAGAAGCTGGATGAACTGAAATGGCATATAACTGTCTGATCTTAGGCAACATTTCAAATTTGCTGTCTGCAGAGGTTCTGCAGTTTGACTGAGTTTGAACTGTTTTACAAAGACGTATGGAAAAACAAAAAAAAAAAGGTTGTTGACAAACCCCCCAATAACTTCCAGCTGTAATTCCTGGGAGATGTGTCAAAATGAGCCTCTACCCTAACTGCCATGCCTCACTTACTTACATGGAGACACACAAGCAAATTGGACATTTTCTGTCTAGCTTAAGTTTTTAAATGTCAAAAAGAGTACCAGAAGTATTGCTTAATGACTGGTTATCTTGCGCCATCTGTTGGTCATAAAAGCTGACCTCAACTTACATTTATTGCTTCCCCTGTATGTTTCCAAGTAACTCTGATTAGAAGGAAATCCTATCTTTCTTGTGCATAGACACAAAAGCAAGCACACATAGAGGAGCAATATGAGCTACATGTGACTCTTTATTGTAAATGCCTCTGTAAGTTTTTCCATTTGTCTGTTGAAGTTTTGCATGAAGTAGAGAGAGAAAATTGATGCTGTCTCCTCCCAGCCTTCTGCATTTACACCTTTCATAATTCACAGCAAGTTTTCATTTTTCCTAAAACATGCAGCAGGCACATCGGAAAGTTTTAAATAAAGTAAATGAATGCAAACACAGCCTCGCCCACAAAACGAGGATTTCTCTGAGAGCACTGAAGCCAACATATTGTATTTTGTGTGCGGCATCCAGCAGTAAAGTTCCATATGCCCGCGTTTATGTTTTCCCACTGAATAATTTTGGATTAGTTTTCTGTGTTAATGGCAGGAGGAAAGGAATGACAAGAGACAGGGGGCGGGGGGAAAGGTCAGACCATGAATAGGCGTCTCAAATACTTTGCACCGCTAATAATAAAATGTGTTCTCTCGCCCTATAAAAGAATGTTTTTACTTTGGTGGGTTTACGTATTTTAATGGCCTGTAATAACGTGTCTCATTTTGATTATGAGGAAAATAACTCTGCCTTCTCTCCTTCCCAGTCCCTCCAACTTTCCCTCCATCCATATGTGCCAAAGGTGCAGAATAATAAAACCATCTCTCAAGAAGGCTCAGTGAGAAGAGCTTCATTGACAAGTGAAGGTTTCAGACTGAGGAGGACAGATCAAGGATATTGCACCAATATTTTATTGGGGTTTTATGTGTTTGACCAACACTGTAGGAAAAAAAGATGGATGATTTTAATTTTCTTTTTTGCTCAACACAAATCCAAAAGGTGACACATATATAGATCCATGTACTCTGATACCCCTAAATATAGTGCAGTGCCACCGTTAGAAGTCACTTAATTAATGAACAATGCTGATCTGTGTTCAGTCTCTTCTGCGAAGAACCCAGAAAGAAAAAAAAATATCATTACAGGTTGCAAAAAGTGGGTATAGTGACAGTGTTAAGCTTTAAACTACAACCGTATCCATAACAAAGAATAATAGTATAATTATTTGTGTGAGTGATGTTTGTTGACCTTCAGACAACATTTTTAACTGATCTCATCTGTACAACTAACCCGGTCTCTGCTGAATTCTCAAAACTCAACTGGAGAAGATATAAGAAAAAAAAAAAATCCATGCTTCACAGGATCAAACCAAATCTACTCTTGATTATAAGAAGGATAAATTAAGCTCAACAGGAATCAAACTTTCCATATATTGGAAGACAACAGTTCAACCTACTCTTTATACTGAACTCAAAGTTAAAATTATTCCTTGGGAAATTCAAACTGCAGATTAAAAATCAAAGTGCAGCATTACTTTGATCTTCTTTTGATGTTGAAAAGACAACATAATTATTGGTGTGGAAGGCATTTTTGTAATTAAGAGCAGGTATGCAGCGACTTTACATCAGTGATATCAGAATAAGTGTTGGGTCTTCAAAAGGCAAGAATAAAAGGATGTGATTCCACACCTTAGATGAGTGTCAGTCCTCTCTGCCTGGAAGTTTAAAGTAATGAACAAATACAAGATAAATCATAGCTGTGTAATGCTACTTATTGTAATGTAAGATATGACGGATCCTGATGTTCTGCCAAACACAGGATGTCTGAAACCTGTTGCTAAAATAATCCGGTGCCAAGCTGACCCATTAAGAGAGGAGGAATTTTGTTTTTATAAGGCAACAAGGACTCTCAGTACAAACCTGACAGCTGATGAAACTACTGAAAGTGGTGGGTGTGAGAGAAAATTAAAAAGGTATTCTTAGGAAGGCTATAATGGTACCTATAATCATGTAGATTCAGTATGAATGGAGTTCACTGATTAAGCTCTTACACTGAATCATGGCTAAATACTGGAATAATGTTAGAAAGATGCACATAAACTCAACTCAACTTATTTCTACACAACCAATTACTGACTAGAAGAGATAGGAGCCTAAAGGATGAAGTTCTGGGATCAACTAAGAGGCTATGACAGAAAACACCCTCTTACCTGGTTGAAGGACATAATAACATCTTTAAAACAGATGTTATTATTTTAAAGATGTTACAGGAGTGGTGCCACTAATAACTTAATAAGCTATTGGAAGAACTTTGAATTTGTCAGAGTGGATCTCTAAACATGAGAAAAATGGAAATGATTTAAGAAAAGCTTATAAACCATCAGTTCTACTTTTGCTTTGCCAGGTTTTGAATACAAATAAAAATGAATATCATCAGCATAACCATCCATCCATCCATCCATTTTCTGTTCACCCTTGTCCCTAATGGGGTCGGGAGTTGCTGGTGCCTATCTCCAGCTGCGTTCCGGGCGAGAAGCGGGGTCACCCTGGACAGGTCGCCAGTCTGTCGCAGCATCAGCAAAACATCCCAACAAATATGGTTGATATATAAAAAGAGAAAAAAATTGCTCCAAGAAATTTTATTCCATTGATGAAAAACCTTAAAAATCTTTACTGAGGTTTAAAAACCTTTGTTATTCAATATACAGAGCATATAATGATGTGGAAGTGGGAAGGAAAACTTTTTTAACAGGAATATTCCTCCAACAGAACTTGGCTCGGTGTGAGTGGTCATCAGCTGTAACCAACTAAGGGTTTAAGAAGTTTATGAAGGATTTTTCATATTAAAATGTCAGAAAGTCTCATATACAACACGTCCAGCAGCATATGTAAATGAAGAAAGGCTACTGATATTTATGGCAACGGTGATGAGGCTACCAGTAGCGGCTGGATGTGGGTTAGGAAGGGAAAGATGTGGAAGGAAAGAGGGGATGGAAGAAGAGCTTTCAGGAGCAAAGGGGACATTGTTAATGCTCCCAGAGTCCCGCAGAGTTGTGGGACAGCCGCGGCTCCATCAACATTTGTTAATGTGTGGGTGCGGATGTGTGTTTTCCCTGTGTGTTCAGAGCTGGCTTTTCCATGCAGTGAAACGCTGGCTGTCAACAGAACTGCTCTCACTTCGCGCCCGACCAGATTTATTAGAGCGAGTAGTTTTGATTCCACTCAGAATAATAAAGTCTAGCAGGACTCTCTGTTTATGTATTAATTGCTACATAAAATATGCCTGAACTGTCAATGATGTATAAGCCAATATTTTTTGGATGTTTTAATTGTGACTGAACTGCACATTTGGCAGGTGCATAAAAATAAATTATGGCTGTGAAAATGAACTTTAAACATTTGAAAAAAAAAAAAAAGTTTGGAAAGTTATATATTTGGTTTTCATGAGAGGAAAACATCACCAAATTTTATCAGTGAGAAAGTGATTATAGCTGCAGGGTCTGACTGATGGGACCCCTGGCGCGTTTGGGTTTGGTTGTTAAGGAGCAGTTTGTCAAACATCGTAAAAATATAGCAGTGTTACTATGTCTGCATCTGACGACAAGGGAGGGGATCCGGGAAACAGGAGGATGTGGTGCTTTAACGCAGCAGGAGAGGGGCTTTCCCTCATGCTGTCATTTGAATGAACCTGAAGAGTGAAGCTACAGCACGCAGCAACCCAGAAGCCTGTTCATTCAGAAGATCCACTGCAGTTTGTTAAACAACATTCCTGCCTTTTATGGCCTGAAAGAAGAGGAAGAAAGTTCAGAATGTATGGGTTTTTTTTTCCCTCCTCGTGACAGTTTGACCAGCTGGATTTGGTCTCAACAAGAGATGCCATCTAATTTATTTGGATCCTACAAGGAGCCTCCTAAGTTGTTCTCATCTTCTTAGTTTATTAAAGCATCATTCCATGGATGCCTCAGTCGAACGCTGGCATCCTCCACTGTATCTCTTCCAAACAGATCCCAGACCCTCTTGTGCTGTTCTTGGATCTAAATACGTTCAGCTAATCAAATCGCTCTACGCCCGACCAAGATTTGTATTTCCTCCAGTTGCCACGTACAGATCTCTACCAAGACATCCTTCTTGGTTGAATGCAGTGTTTACCTGGTAAACAGATACAGTCGTGCGAATGTCTGCTCACACACACACACATGGCCATTTGTTTCTGTATCCCCATGGCAACAGTCCAAAGACACGATGCCTTCTCAAGCCTCTTATCTTTATTCATACTAACTCAATTTAAAACCCAAGACATTTTCCCAAACTTTTAAATTAGAACCAAATCGTGGTTGGAAGTCACTTTAAGCACATTGGACAGACATTTGGTTCCTACTAGTTGTTGTTCTATGTGACATGCATCACCTTTGGAAAAGATGGAAATGTTGAAGTGCTGTAGAACTGTCACTGAAAACACAGAAGAGGAATATCAAGGAAAAGAAAGAAACAAAAAGAACACAGTGTACATGTTTTCTTTCTTACTAAATACATTTTTATTCCTATATTTCTTTATGTCACTATTTGTTCACTAATGTTTTCTAACAAACCTCTAAGGCCTTCACAGACCAGCGGTATTTATTCTGAGATTTCAGACTTCATTTACTCATTAGATTATGTCTGAAGACAACTGGTTTAACTTTATTTCAGAGGATTAGAGTAAATGGACTTAATCAAACTCCAGCTGCTGGTTGCAGATGGCCTCTCACACTATGGCAGATTCTGATGGATATTTCCTCTTCTTAAAACATAGTTTGTCTTTTGGAGTTTGCTTTGATGGAAAACATTGTAATCTACTTGAATAGTGAACTAAGCTTGACTGCATTGTTTAATAGTTGGGATGAATTTACTTGACTTTGAACATGTCTGTACAAAATACCATTTTGATCCTGTACTGTAGAAGAACATGAGTAAAAATATTAAAGTTTGTAGTTGCAATGGGATAAAATGCAAACAAATTAAAGTATTTCAAAGAATCCCTTTTAAAACATCTCCTTGTATTTGTGCACCCAGAGATTTAAACTGTAATACAGTACTCAAATTGTTTATAGACTGACATGAACAATGGCTTAATTCAATCACAGTAGCTCAGAAAAGCAGTGCTGCTTATGTTACTTTGATTAATATTCAGGTGATGATAGCCAGAGCAGAATTACTTAAGATTTGGGAAGGATAAGATGAGAGTAATTTAATTGGTAAATTAAATCATTGAGATAAAAATCAACATTAAATTTAGGTTTGGTTTCTTATTGCTTACAGCAGTTCTTAATAAGTCGTGCTCTGAAAATGACCTTTGCTGAGGGAGTCCAGGAGAAGAGCAAGCACATGCACACATGGACTGACCCGAACAAACAGCAAACACTGTTTAAATTTAGCATATAGCTTTTTTTTTTTTTTCTATTTGTGCTTTCTGTTTATCATAACTTAACTTTTATGGATTTCCAGCATCACCTTGCTCCCCAGTGACTTTGGGTGAAGGTGGCCTCTTATGTTTTTCTATCCTTTCCAATGTTTGAGAATTAACCTGACAACAGGAAAATACCCTCTCTGCTCAGCAAACTACAAATATAGTCCATGGAAATGCAGGGAAATGAGGTAAAATGAGGTAAACAGGTGGCACATAGAGGGGCTCTTGTGTTGCAGGAGCATGACACACCTGGGTGGCTGCTGCTGAGTCAGCTCCTCATCACGATCTGGCTTGGTTGAATGTCTGCCTTGGGGGACCTGGTATTGAAGGAACCATTGTCCGGCTGGTTCTGAGGAGGTGTGCTATTCCGCATTGGTTGTGTACAGCTGTCACCACCGAGCAGGTTCACGGAAAGGTCTGGTCAGCTGGGCTCGGTCAGTAAGGACAGGTGAACAGAGGCGCTCATACGCAGAGTCACGCTGAAGTTTCAGTATGTCGGTAAAGTCGGTGCTGATGAATACAGCTGGCCTGTTTAGGCTGAGAGCATCAGACTGAAACTACTAAGAGGTAAACAAAATATAAAGTCAAGGTCAAATGCAATCTTTGATTTCAAAATCTCTGTGTGAAGTTATGAACAGGAACGTTATGAAATTTCATATTTCTATGATGTTCTCTCAAGGTTAATGAGTCGGTAAGCAAATAAATAAGTACCTCATAATAAATGTTGATGTCAGTGTAAACATTTCACAAGCTGACCAAGACCTGTGGAAAAGACCAGCAGACTGTAATGATCATCAGTCAGTTTAATCATGTTCAAATGGTAGATCTATTAACTGTAATGACAAGAATTTTACAGGTGAATACATGTCAAAAACATAAATAGAAAAGTTTTAATGAGCGTTAGATTTATTTTAAGCCACGGCATGACAAACATGTTCTAAACTCCTCCACATCTGCAGGAACAATGATGCTCTGTTTTGTACTCCTGAATAAGAGGAAGATGGGGTTACATTGTTTTATAAATGGTCATGTTTTCTTTTGTACAAAGTTTAATATTCTTGCAAGTTTAATTTTGCTTTGCCTTTGTGCACTTGTGGTGCAAACCATGTTCTATATTGAAGTCTATCAACCAGAACTATTTTTCTGCTGTTCTGCGTCTCTGTCCTTAATTCTGGACCTTCACAGCAATTCAAAATCTGGATCAGATGAAATCAGCTGGTGTCCTTTCAATTCATCTACGCATATTCCAGAATGTGCCAGATCTTAAATTCCTTTGAATTATCATTTCTGCACAGATTAAATCATGCATTTAGAATTGAAAATTATACAATATAGCCTGTATTTTCCATCTCAGAGAGACAGAAATTGATAGACCCTTTGATGCAGCAAGATGTTTGATCATATCATGGTAATTTAAACTTTCAAGTCAATTTCCTTTGGGAGCAATTACACATGATATTTGCTCCTTTAGACTGATTCACTAAAACTAATTTTAATAAGCATATTCCTAAGTAATTTAGCAATTGCTGTATATAGTGGTTCACAATGTATGGAGCCATTATCATATCCCCACATATTGGTGAGTCTTAGAGAATCCTTACATTACACGAACATTAACAGGTGATGCCACTTTAGGTTAAAAGAAAAACAAATTCTGGTCAATCTGTTTCTTTTTCTTCTTTAGTATCTTTTTCTTTTGTTAAATAATTAAAATGTTGATAATAACGCACCTAACTTGTGAAAAACTAAACGTGGTTGGTCAGTTTCTCAAGTCAGCTGTTGATTACTGCTGCCCCCTAGTGTACAGAGTAAAAACAGTGGATGAGAGATTTCCTGCTTGTGTTTTTAACGGCCTAGTAAATAGACTGCTGCATTGTTGTGTTCATGAGGAGAATCTGTCAATAAAAATCTAGGGGTTCTGGTCATATTGGTGCCACTTATTATTACAAAGCTATAGTCAGAGATTAAAATATACATCTAACATTTGGACAACTTCTATTTTTTTTATTCTTGCAGGAACACAACATAAGTTACAGTACTGGAAAAAAAATGTTTGAAAAAATTGCTGCTGTATCACAACATCTCCAGCAGATGGGGTAAGAAACACGAGGTAAGCAATGTTTGAGCAAATCATGAAAACCATGTCATTTTTATCCAAGACTTTGTGTTGATCAGATACACTCCAAACAAAATACATTAAAGAGGCTGGCTGTAATGTTACAGGGGGGTTTCTTTGCAAGACACTACAGCCAGATAAATTAATGCTTCAAATTCTAGTAATTCAAATGAAAAAAGTGCTTGACACATATTATTTGATTTAAACAAGATTCAAAACCAAATATTTCACTCTGTACTTTCTTGATTGCATGAAGAAGGGATTTTTGAATGATAACAAGACATATATAAAATTAGGAGAAGCAAACAACATCCTGAACAACTTCATTCAAACACCTGTCCTATATAAAGTATGTAGAGTACAGTATAAAACAGGATATCAAAATTATTTTTGTAAATGGAGGAAACAATGCACCACTCAAAATACTTCAGGCATTGAGTTACCTTATACTAAATTATGTTTATTACCTGCTATGATCATTTTCTTTCATCTTGGCATGAGGTAATTTTTCTATAGCTGATGGAAAAATTATTCACATTTTGGCTGCTAAGCACATACCATCCAATGATTTCCCAAAATTGAACATCATTAGATGTTGTGTGTCATGGCATAAATGTTCAGTTGGTGTTCCTGTATTGCTTTGCTTCTCTGATTTGTTTTTCAAAACTCCAGCAAATGCAGACAAGAAAGAGAACGTGAAAGCTTTGAATAACTGAATCTGTTTACATCCTTTGTATTGTTTACTCTGTTGTTTAAGTAAATGATGCATATTATATTATGAAACATTTAGTTATATGTGTATAATTATATATTCTATATGACCTTCAAGAGGTCATATAGAAGCACATTTCAAAGAAGTTATGCAAATGATTAACTAGGAAAAAACACAAGGAAAGCAAAACTTATCCTCACAAACTCTTAAAAAAAATAACAGATTAGTCATTCTATCTGTGTTGTAAAGAATAAGCAGTAAACTACACTTTCGTTTTATGAAGCCACTCCTCTCTGACGTTTTCCCTCCTTGTTTTTTCAGAAGTCTTATTTTCCACACCTTCCTTCATCTCCGTTTTCAGAAATAGTGAACGGCCTCTTTGCAAATAATCTGGTAAAACTCCTCTTCAAATTTTTAATTGTTTTCAATACTTGTTTTTTGCAGTCTTGTTTTGTCTCTTTTTATTTGTTCTCACCTCTTTTTTGACTTAACTTTTTTTGTCTTCATCATTTTCAGTAACAGGTAAGACTTTTCCTTTTTAAGTTTTAAATTGGATTTTTATATAGATGATTCTAACTACATAAAAAAAAATGTTAAGTTAAGCTGCTCATTAAGACATCACGGTTTCTCTTGCAGTTTCATGTTTGCATCATGGATGACTTTGTTTGCAAGATATTAAATGACTGGGGCCTAAGCGAGTGGATAGAAACATTTAGAGGTTAAGTATAGCATTTCTTTGTTGTAGTGTTTTCAGAAAATGCAAGATCTTTATATTGCAAAAGAAATTCAATCAATGTCAATCCACTTAACCAGTTGTTATATAATTATTTATGCATAAATGTGGCACTAGCCATAGTTGTTACAGCAAATACTTTACACCTCATAATGCTCTGAAAGTAAAGGAAGACTCTGACATAAGCAAGACAATGCAATAATCACAGGAAAGTCAGTGTGCAACACACCCGACCTAAAACAGAAAACTTCAAGATGTCAAATAACTTCACATAAGTTACATCAACAGGGTCAGATCTCCTGGACACAAAAGCAAAAGCTTGTGGCTATAAATTGTAGATTATATGAAACACAGAGGGACCATAAAAGGTAAAACAAAGCAAAGTTTTTAGATGTACTAATAATTGTAGAATCAGTAATTTTGTAAAAATGTATTATTTCTTGATGCATGATTTTCTTTTTCTATTCATTAAACATACTTTTGTAAAGTTTTATAAACAGGTGTTGGTGGACACATCATTAGCATGTAAATAACTTTAAGTGTGGATATTGTGGACCATCCCAGAAGTATAGTATCCTGGTTACAAATTATAACAAACAATCTTAGTGTTAAACATTGAATGCCACTGTGTTATCAAAGATGTTACAACAATACCAATGGACTTTGCTGTTAAATAGTCAATAAAATTCAGTGCAAATTTAAATGTCACCTTTAGCCCTGACGAAATCATTGACACACCCTTTTGGGAAAATAGAAACATCCTCAAATCATACATTTCTTTAACTACTAATGTTGTAGGGACCAACTATGGTCTTTATCATTTTCAGTGAAAGACATTTGTCTCTCCACTCTTTATGATACATCTTTTTCAACTTTAAAATGTAATTTTCATTACTTATTGTTAACAAACCACTTTTTTCATTAAAGAACAAGGAGTTAACGAGAAATATCTGTACTGCCTTGAGGATCAAGACTTGGAAAAATTGATTTCCAAAGTGGGACCAAGAGCAGATTTCAGAAAGAAACTGAGACTGTTAAAGGTAATTTACTACAGTGCATGACATGCATGGGTGTTTTAATCACACCATTCACATCCTGTGTAGATATATTGGCTTGCTACCAAACTTTTAGATGGTGCTTATAAGTAAAACTAAATGTATCATTACCAGTCACAAAACTGACTACAATCTTATGGATTGTTGGACATTTGCAAATGACATCAATGTCTCATTTGCATCGATGAAACAATGCAAATGTGTCATCAATGCACATCGATGTCATTTGCAAATGTCCAAGAATCCATAAGATTATAGACAGCGCTGTGCATTGATGACACATTTGCTTCAAGGCAAATGTGTCATCACATTCTTCCTGTCTTTTCTCTGCAGGAAGAACAAAACAGAAATGAGGACACTTTGCCTTTATCTTTGCCAGTAAGATCAACAGATTGTACAAAATGTTATTTGTACTAATCAACAAAAACACTGAGTTGGATTGAAATCGTAACTTTAATATTTTACCTGTGTATCACTACATTATTTAATTTAAATTAAACAGGAGCAGAAAAACACAACTGTTCAGGTTGAGGTGAGTATTAGAGTTTTGTCCTTAACTAAATTTCAGGTATCTATGTTGAATGGACAACTGTCTGTTTTACACAAAGTGGTTTATATTTTTTAAATATTTTTTAAAATAACTAATCTTTCATTACATTCTTAATCAAATATGTCATCCAGGGTCTTTGCACATCACACCAACTAAAGACAAGGGGTCTTATATCTTCTCCCCTGGAATGAGTGTAAACTATACACTCATCATACACTGTATCTGGTGTATGATAACCTAAACTATTCCTTAATATTCCTGCACTGCAGCTGAGCCTAAACCACATGCTGTCACTGCAAACACCCATTCTTCATAAATAAATGTCTCCAAGCTTTACACCAGTAGTTCTGAAAGATTTGAATACTGACTGTCTTTGGAGGAAGACCAATTTTCATCACATCCTTTTACGTAACACTTAGTGGCTCTGTTGACAGTGTTGCTTCTGGTGACATGAAATCATGTCACTCGTCTTATAATTTAGTTTGCTTCTTTTTAAGTGCTTTGACCTAAGGGTTTAGCAGTTTTTCTCATTATTAACTGAGAACAAAAAGACATTGAATATGAGTTGTTAAGATCACTTCTACATTTTAACTGTAATTATGATCACTGAAGTCTTTTAAAAACTTCAGTGATCTAGCTTTTAAAAACTTTACTAGAGATACTAAATCACTCTTTACTGTCACCTAAAGGGTGATTTGCTTGCTACATTACAAAAGATTAAAAAGTGTTTGTCCCATTAAATTATGCAAAGGCAGTTAAATAAATATGTTCATTCTCAGGTACAGCCATCCACAAGTGATGGAGGTGAGAATTACAGTTTCTTACATGTTTCTTACATATGTAACTTGTTGCAAAAATAAATCCTTGTTAGAAATCCATTAAACATTTTTTTCTCTTTTTCTGGTCTGAAAATTAAAAAAAAAAAAAAGGAAAGAGAAAGCTGGATCTGGAGGAGTATAACAAAAGAGAACCAACAGCAAAACGGTTTCGCAGGAGTATATCAGCATCTTTGCCAGGTAATTCTTTAAAAAAAATGACAACAGGCAGTTAATAGAATAAAAGCTTGTCACAACCCAACTTACAAATCTATAAAATTGAGCTAATTTTACTGCAGCTGTTAATTTGCAGATGTCAGCTGCAAATTAAATTTTCATAAATAAATGCATGATTTATAACTAGTATTTTTTGTGATCGTCAAAAAATTAGAGTTGCAGGTTGTTTAGAAACAAATAAAATAACAGAAACTTCAAACCACAGGAATGTGAGCAAGTTCAGACAGAGATAGTAGGAACAGCATCTTGTTCAGATGGTCGCACGCAGAACTCAGTGTTAAACCACTCTCATCACACAGTTTATGATGCATTTCTTGTCAAAATAATATTCAAAACTGTATCTGGTGTATGATATGTATTATCACTATGTGAAAGACAGTGTCAATGGCCTGGGGCTCAAAATCCTTCTCAGTTTAGATTCATAGTTCATGAAAATGTAATTTTTCTCTTATTTTTCTTTTTTTATAACAGAACTAAGAATACAGTCTGATGTGAAAAATGTAATGAGACAAGTTCTGGATAAACTACACTATCAAGAAAAAACAAAGCTAAATTCTTTCCTAAGGTGAGTACATCTGGTGTCTGCTTGAATAGTTTTTATGTTTTTTACTTAGATTACCTTAATCTTTTGGCCTATGGCTACTTCAACGGTCCTTGCTTGCAGCAGAATGAATATTAGTTATTATTATACATTTTATTGTGTTTTCAGGGCACATAAGGTCACCTCACAAAAATAAAAATAATATAAGTTTTGCGCAGAGCTAAACGCTAATAAACCATCATCATCATGTTCCAGCAGATCAATATGATCTCTGAACATACACTCCCTCCAAATGCTTCCACTGGCAATGTTCTCCATCAGAGTCAAAATGTTCCCCGATAACATAGCACACCTTTGTGCAGCTACTTTTGTGCGTGTTATTGTCTACACACTTTCACATCACTATAAAAAGAATCAAACTTCACCTGTTTGTAGTTCAGCTGCTGATCTAACCCCGCTTTTTGTTTTTCAGTGAGTGAAATTATTCTGCAAATAACATGCATTTCTTGAGCTCCGGCATGGATCAGTTACATCTTTATGTGACAAAAATTTAGAAAATTTACTATTTACATTCAACACCTTTTTATTTTTATTTTATTTATTTTGTGCGTTTGTTATGTTATCTTTCAAGGGTAAATGTGGTTCAGATTCATTGTTTAAACAATGAAAAACATTGTGTTCAATGCTTCTTGGTCTAAAGAACAGTGAATGAAGAGAGATTTCAGTTTATTTAGGTGAGCTGTGGTGATTTGTAGTTTGTTATTGTCCACAAAAAATATTTTTGCGTGGTTTCGCACATTTACACGGCAGGTAAAAAGTTTACGCATATTTGTATCAAAATTTCACGGCAAGTTCATTTTGATACCGTACGCACGCTTTAAATGAGAGGCTCCAGATCATATCTAAATCACAATCTTCTCTCCCACCACTTCCCCCTTAACTCCTCTTCTTTCTCTTGACACGAAAGCCTGCCCTTTGTTTTAGCCTCAAAAATCTAAAAAAAACATTTGCCAACCAAATGATGTTCATACAGAAAGTTTTTGTACCCGTGTCTCTAGTAAAGAATGATTTGTTTGACAAAACACTTTAGGTAAATGTAGTAAATAAGAGGATCAACATCTCTTAAGGAAATCTGGAGGCAAAAGATCTCATTTGACCTGCCTCACTATATAATCACTGGACTGAAACAGATGGAATTGATAAGTAATCAGGAAGTTTAAATATACAGAAAACTTTGAGTTTGAGGAAGTAAAACATTTATGACAAGAACCATACACTTCATTTAACCAAACCCCATCTCCTGAAGGATACAAACACATTTGTAATGTACACACTAAACTGCACTTTACAAACTACAAGTCGACCACCAATTCTTCTTCTTCAAGTTTTGTGGGGGTTTTAGTCAAGACTGAAGATGCTTCTGTTTTTCAATCCCACTGATCCAGGCATGTGGAGAATACAATTTACTATTGTTAAATTAACAACACAACAAATACTATCCTGAAATTTCTGAAGCTATGCTTTGGTTATCACCAAGCTATTGGCGCAGTCTCAGTCTTTATGTGATGTTGCTGTTGTTTCATATTTTCCTCTGTTGTTGACTGTATTTGCTTTGTAATGACGAAACAAGTTCAATGCCTCCTCTTCCTTACTCATAGTTTTATGCAATGTGATGAAAATCTTTTCCAACCTCCTTGTATTTACAAAATATTTGGAAAGTTAAGATTGTCAGTTTCAGATTCTTGTTACAATACAATTTTAAATATAAATATAAATGCTAAAACTTACACATTAATTAATATGTTTTAAAAGGTACTAAATCAACACACCTTTATTTTTTCACAGGGATAAAATTAGGGATCTGGAGACAGACAGAAGAGAAATGGTTGGTGTTTTTGGTAAAACTGGAGCTGGAAAGACCAGTTTGATAAACGCTCTCATTGATGAGAGGAAACTTTTACCATCTGGAGATGTTGATGCATGTACTTCAGTCATGATTAAAGTGGAGGCAAACATGTACAATACAAAGTATGAGGCACATATTGAATTTATTACAAAAGAGGTAAAAGAACTATAGAAATATTTCCTCCTATTTCACATGAACTCAAGAATCACAATGTAGTAGAGCTAATCAAAGATTTTTTATGTCCAGGAATGGAAAGATGAGTTGTGGTCAGTGAGTCAGTTTCAAGAGAATACTGCAGATCAGAAAAAAGAGGATGAGGATGATGATTATCAGGATGTTGCTGAAAAGCTGTCTGCACTCTATGGAGAGGAATGGAAACAAAAATCTTCTGAACAACTAATGGACCGCAAATATTTCAGAGAAATACCAGAATTTCTTCAATCCACAGGAAAGATACTGTCATGTGAAACAGTAAGTGTGAAATGGTGTATGAATTGTTGAAAGTGTTACTATGGAAAACCAGGACAGCCAAAATCAGGAATAACTAGAAATATATAAGTGGTTTCATTTAATCATTTATATGCCACAAATAATAAAGAAAGAGAATGGTATCCTAGTCATATTTTATTAATCTATGAAATTAAACCACTTGAAAATGGCCACAAATGTTGTTAGGAATTTATTAAACATGGAGAAAGGGTTTGCTGATAACAATGTGCAAGCTGAACATGTAATGCAGCTCATCCTAAACCAGGGATCTCATTTATAAAGTATTGTGTAGGATCCATTCCAAAAGTATATATACGTATATAAATACCCAAAAGGTGTGTGCATACACACCTGGCTGAACACATGACTCTTCAATTTTCCTTTACAAATCACAACTAAAGTTAAATATTTGCACAGAAGGTTCCATCTCTTGCTTTGTCAGCTACAGACCCACATTTAAACATAAATTGTTGATGCAAAGCAGCTCATATATTTTTGTGTTCATTTAAGTACTAATTTGTGGAACATGTCAATAAATAATGTCAGTGTCTACAGTTCATACTTTCAAATAAGTTACAAGAATTGTCGGAAATTTCTGAGATTTTTGAAAGCTGAGAGGGTATATTGTCACTTTGCACCAATCAGTTTCTGGTTGAATAACCTAAATAACAGACTGAAAATAATAAATATCTTTCTGTCAAGCTCATCTGTCTATTCAATAATTTAGCAGCAAAAAGGTGTATTGAATTAAAAATGTTGCTTATTTTATATATAGTTTTCAATTAAAATGTGATTATTTGCGAATAATTAGTTACAGACCCCTGCAATTAACTGAATTAAAATTGTTAATTGAGCCCAACCACTAATTTCCATATTATTTCTGGTTTTGCAAGTCTTTTGCCTCCATACTTCAAGGAAAGGAACATTTCTAAATGAAATTTGCAAATTTGGTCTTGCAAATTAAACTAAACAAGCACTTTTGATTTTTAGTAAAATTTACCATGTTTACTGTAGACAAAAAAAAACTCTCTGTATGGTAACAGATCAGGCTGAGACTCTGGCAAATGGCAAAGAGCAAAAATCTTTATTACGTTTGCAAACG
>CAEFZY010012220.1:0-53942 GCA_903066815.1 Brachyrhaphis roseni
ATATATATATATATAGTGTGCGTGTGTTTGAAAGTAAAAAAAAAAACTTGGACTGTTAAGAAGAACTTTTAAAGTTGGATGTTGTTTTATTCTATTAATTGATCTTAAATGTATCAAATGCCATTTTTGCATTGTAGAGCTGAATATAAACCAACTGATTATTAATGTCATATTTATTTATTTATTTGATGTGTTCTTTATTGGTTTTGTTTGAACAATTTGTCGAGTAAAAGCAGAAGGGGAAAAAAAAAAAAAGGTGCAATTACCAAAGTCTAAACGCCGCGCGTAAAGCAGGCCGCAGGGAAAAAAGAAAAGCAAAAACAAACAAACAAACAAAAAAAAAGCCATGATTTAATGCAGCAGTGATGGTTAAGGTCATTATCGGATTAGCTAATAACAGAGCTCCTGGTAATGCAGTAGTTAAGATAACATAAAGGAAATTTAATTTTGCGTAATCACTCATTAACTTGCTCATTTTCATTGAGTGAATGCATGATTTATATCTCTTTTTTTTCTTTTTACTTTTTCTGTTTTCTTTTTGTCACGGCCCCAGTGGATTTGCAAATCCCATTAACAAATCACTTGATATGCACCTTTCCCGAAAAGCACTTTAAGTCTGCCCGTGTGACATGATCACCACGAGTCATGCTTTTCACCTTAAATGTGATCACTTGAGAGAAAATAAAATATAGGAGGCTTTACTTCTTATTTTTTAGAGCTAAACGAGGAAACAGACTGTTTTATTTTTGACTATATATGATCTAAACATGTTCAGTCGTTTGGAGTCTAAACTTACCAGTATACATCTATTTCGTATAACACTTAAGGCTGCGCAGCGAGAGTTAAGCGGTGGTCAAGCCATTCCAATCTGTAGCTCACGCCTGAAATCCCATTTAAGTGGAGGAGATGCAAGATTTTGAAAGTAAGGGCCCTTCCAGGAGACCACTTCATATAAATTCATAGCTCTCAATGGAAAAGTTCCGCAGCTACCGACGGATTCGAGAAAAAAAAAGAAAAAGAAAAAACACACACACACACACATTGTAAAGCGCCGATCCATGGCGATCAGATCAAGAATGTGCGCGTACATTGTTTAAAACGCGGAAATACAGCACTTATAATCGGGAGTAACACACACACGAGATATTTTACCATGTAGGAGGGGAATCCCGTCGCAGGATCCGTGGAGTATGACAGCGGACTGGAGAAGCCCGCACCAGCCGAGGCGGAGAAAGCAGCCGAGCCGGGATAGGGACTGAAGGCTGAGCCGGAGGACGACCTCGCCAAGTCCTCATTCCGCGGAGCAGCCAGAGCCGAGGCCCCGTAAGCCGGACACGAATAAAGAGCCAGAGAGCCTGGGGGCTGGTAGAGGTAACCCTGAGGATAGGACATTGGTGAGCGCAATAGAGTTCGCCGATTCTCCCAAGGAAAAAAAAAAATGATAAAAAAATAGCAGGAGGGGAAAAAAAAAAAAAAAAAAAGACGCGCACAAGGCGGCGGACAACAGTGGCTAAAATATAAACAATCAACTCAATAATCAGCCGTGCAAACAGTCATCAAACAGTGAAAGTAAAAAAAGGCCTCCCTCCGCAGCCCCCTTACTGGGGGAAAAAAAACACCCGAAAGATCTGTTAAAGTGCCCACATAGAGGTAATGTGGCATGCGTCTTGATCCCCTAGCGTCCGATGTTTTTAGTGCGCGGCGCTATGAAGTGAGGAGTTAGGAGGGAAGGAGCCCGTTGAGTTTCAGACACACACAGAGCATTGGGGGGAAAAACTGGAGCTGTCACTCTGGCTCATCTGAATATCCCATCCCCGCCCCCTTTGTGCTGGATAGAAATGGAGCCTCGGAACAAAACCAGCTCTCCACACGGGAAGGAGAAGGTTCCATACCAACCAAACTGGAGAGGACGCACTTTCACTTCTGCTTGTGTGCTTGGATTTTTGAACCTCGTAAAACATATTTAACAGGTCTCACCGGTTTGTTCATGGTAGATTTAAAAGTCCACAAGATCCGCTGTTTTTTTCCCCACTTTTTTTATTTTTTATTTTTATTTTATTTTTTTACTTTACAAGTTGTTACTATTTTCTCCTATGGCACAATGCAAATACAACGACGTAAAACAGCAACCTGCTGAATGTTAATCGCCTTCACTTTATCTGACGACAAGGGAAACAGTAGAACCCGTTAAAGAGTGCAATGTGACATGGCTTCTCGCACGCAGGTGCTCATTTAATCATATCCAAGAGCGCAGCCTCTGTGGTCACCGAGCTGTGTGCGCGCACCTCAGGCAGAGCGCGCACCTCTGGTGTAAAGAGCGCTCTCTCCGGCCTGCTGGAGGCGCATTCAGCTTTTCAAGTCTCGCCACTTGGTGCATCTAAACTCATCCCCTTGTTACAACAATTCCATTCATCAATGGCAATAGAGCTGTTGGTAGCGGTAATTGTCGCTTTATGAAGGGAACTCGAGGACCCCTCCAAAACACACACGCACTCACTTGAATATTTGCCAGTTCACACGGGAGTTTAGGCTCTCACTTGTCTGTTATTGCTCCCGTGTTCTTTTTGCATCATTACAACAATGCATTGGTTTAGAAGTGTTGCTATTCATTTGGTATTACGTCTTTAGGAGCAAACTAAAAAAAAAAAAAAAAAGGATGTTAACTTTGTTACAACTAATTAATTTCCAAGCCGTTCTTTTGACAGCTGACATTTCTCCCCATGAATTCCATCCTCCGTTGTGATGAGACAGTGTACTCTGTATGACTCGTGAAATACTTGAAACTAATTGCACTGTTTACGTGAACGTGTCGTTGTTTTATAAAGCCAGTACGCACATTGGAAACTCAATAAATTAAGACACAACACAAATGAATAAATGTAGCATCTTTTTAGCAATACCGGCATAGTGTCCCTTATTTTGGGTGTTAGGTGCTTTAAAGAAAAAAAAAGCAAGCAAACCTAACATATCAAGTCAGCTTTTATATATTCGTACTTAAAATCACGAAGTTACAGATTAATTGTTTGTTTTAAAAATCCAAAATATATTTGTTTTTAATTAGACCTACATTTCAAGTTCGTTTAAAGCAACGTGTCTAAATCAATTCATGTAATTCTCTTATATATTTTGATTTTGATTATTAGAAGTCTCTATCTGGCCACACCTCACAGAACTTTCAAGAGGCACCCTTGAGTTAAACAATGTCAAACAATTAAATTGCCCCCAATATTTACAGCGGAAAAAAAGATCATTGTTCATCACATATTATTTAGTTCCTAAGGCTGTCTTTGGACATGCTCAGTTGTATATTTTTTTTTTTAAGAACATATTTTTAAGTTTCTCTATTTCAGACAGGACTAATCAATCCCAGAAGATCAAAATCTCACCTCTCAAAAATAGATAGGTCAAGATATGGACGAGCGGGAGTACTGGCTGTTCCACACCAGGGGGCACTGTCTCCTCTACACATAGGCATGGTGTAACGTTCTCATTTTCCTGTACACCGGTGAGTGATTATGCGCATGCATGCATTGTGTATCGAAAAGCCTAGATATGCAAACACATATATAATAACGAGAGCATGTGCATGCAGATTGTAAATGTGTGCACACTTGAAAATTGCCATTGTAAAAGTGCACCTGTTGGCCTGTTAAAGCGCACTTTAGGTTTGTGTGGGGGTGTCTGTTAAACTCCAGACTTGTGCATTCCAGGTCTCAGTTTCAGACAGACTGCAACTCCAAATATATATGAGCCTGTTGGAGATATAGGAGATGGGAGCTGAGAGATCAACGGACCAGCAGAGGGGACGAGGCAGACAGGGAAAATGAGGGGGAAAAGACGGGATGTCGCACACATCGAAGTGGGCAGACAGACAAAGGTCAGACAAGGAAAAATATGCACAACCTTCAGTGAAACGTAATCACAGTTTCAGACAAAATCAGCTGTAGAAGTAACTGAACATCATTTCTGTTCAGTTGAAGTTTGTGAAACATTAAAGCAACTGGTGTTTGAGATGTTAGTTGATTTACTAAGTGAGTTTACATTTTTGATTAAAATATCAACATTAGAAAAAAAAGACTATTGCTTCCTTGTTAAATTCACTTCATCTGCTCAGTCACAATAACCTCAAACCAGTTGTAGTGACAAAACAAACAAACAAAAAAAATAAAACAAGTAATCTTATTCAAAAAGACTGAAGCCGTTGTCTCTTTTTTTCCCTCATATTACTCTCAACACAATTAAACACTAAATTATAAGAACTTAGCAAAGTTTTCTTGTATTGCATATTCTTTTGGGGGTGTGCAATAATCTTGCTTTCTGTGAAAAAAAAAAATCAATTATTTTAAGGCAATAGGCATTTGTTGAAATGTGGTTGATCAACAAATTTGACTCATTAGTTGGAAAAGTGGATACGATTGATTGGATTTGATCTTCTTTGGTAGTTTGTGTCATTTGGAAATTATGAATCCAAGAGAAAACAGAACACGTGGGGTTCCTCAAGGCTCCATTTGTAGGCAACTTTTGTTCTATGTCTACTGTATGTACCCTCAGACCCCCATCCTGCTATTTATTTGGCTTTTTGTTACAAGCTAGTGGAGTAAATCTTAAAAAAAAAATAATACAGAAGTATATTTGTGCTGCTGTTCTACAAGCAACACCATCAGATTGAAAAACATTGTTTGATTTTAAATTAGTGTCATATCAAGAGGGCCACCGTTCAGTTGAGCGAGCCTCTCTTCTATGTTGCTGCTGGGAACTGTGCATTAAGTTTGCCAAGTAGCTATTGTCTTGTGTAATGTGGAGTCATTTAAGTGATTTTACTTTAAAGAAAAGTGTTGTTCTCACTTTTGTTCATGTAATCTTGAATCATTTGAGAAAGCATGCGTTATGATCCAACCGTGCCGACTCTCCTGAATTAAAAAAAAAACAAAAAAACAACAACTCCCAAAGGGCTCAGCGTTTTATTCTCTGTGGGCTGGCAAAGGAATGTTCAGTATCTCAAACTTGCAGAAAAGCACGGCGCACATGTGTGTTGTGTGCTTGTGTTTTGTATGTGGGCGTGTGCAAAAGAAAGGAGAAAAACTGCATTGTGATCTTTTATTGCACAACTTAGCTGTGCTGACTTTGGCGTCTTGTGATCAAAGCAACTCCCCAAAAACTCTTGAGATCAGTGTAAAAAAAAAAAAAAAAGAGAGAGAGAGACAATGCTGCAGAACAAGACTTTGTGTATCTGTCAGTACATCACACATGATGCATTTTGATGCTCTGCTGCAGTTCATCCTCTCCCCTCGTTTGTGTTTGTCAAGGAAATCTCTTTGGTGTGCTTTCTTTGTACATCGGGGGAGGGGTCAATAAAGGAAGGAGGGGGGCTGAGGGGTTGGGTGGCAGACTGGCGACAGGCCGTCATCTCTCTCCCCGCCTGGCATCTGCCCACTGCTGCCAACCCTCCTCTAATCAGCAGCCGTCCATGCGCTTGGCAACAGAGGGGGTTTGAAATCAGCCCCTCGCCCCGAGTTAAAAACCGTAAGCCCTATCACTTTGTAACCAGTACCTTTAGGGCGACTGAAGCTGGGGTGCCTCTGATGTGCTGGAGTGGAGAACATCGGTTGCCACGTTGCTTCAAATACATTGTGCTGCTAGCACTGTTGTTGCTGTTGTTCTTGTTTATATAGTATTTTTTCTAAACATCACAAGCGAGCTCTTTCTTTAGGTTTGATTTGTTTAGCATGCAGCGAACAGACACGGACGTTGAGAAAATGGTTCTAAGGGAGGAAAGTGAGGCAGTAAATGGAGGGGCTTGAAGCGTAATTCCTCTTGAAAATAAGCAGGCAGACAACATCCGCACTTGTAGTGAAACACAAGTCCTTTTGCTTTGCTTTATTCTGACATGCTGTCTGAATTGGTGGGACAAGGGGAACAATGTGCCTGTGTCCTGATTTATAATGGAGACTATTACCCTGTATTACTGCATTGCAAGTGTCAGTGCCTTGGCAAAGTATTCATACCCCCAGACGATTTTCACTTTAGATGTTAATACAGAAAGCAGTTTTTCCGGAAAAAAAAAAAAAAAAAAAAACCTTTAAGAAGTGGCACGAATGAGTATTCTTGCCAGCCCTCCTGAATCTCCACCAGGTTCGTACATTCAAGAGGTGCCAAATGCTTGACCATAGCGTAGGCTCAGTCAGACTGAATGGAAGACCTCTGCGAACAACAACTTTCCAGTCTTGCCATAAATTCTCAGTTGGATTCAGGGTTCAACTTTGACTGGGCCATTGTAACACATGACCATTCTTTCATTAAAACCAAGCATTTGCTGCTCTGGCTGTATGTTTTTGGTCACTGACTGTTCTGTTGAGAGATGGACCTTCAGACCAGTCTTAAGTCTTTTGCAACCTCAAATAAGGTTTCTTCCAGTATTGTCCTACCTTTAGCTTTATTGAACTTTCCATCATCATTGACCAGCCTCCTTGTATTTGTTGTAGACAAGATTCCTACAGCATGATGCTCTCACCAGAATGTGCATTCAGATGTGCCAAATCAGTTTTGCTCCACACAAAGCCGGCCCAAGGCAAAAGCAAACTAAGCCACTGCTTGGGGCCCCCAAACCATGAGGGTGTCTCCTAATCCTTGAATTTTATCGCAGACCAGGGATCTGAAATTTTTGTTGAAAATGGGATTAATATTACATTGGATTTGACTGTTTTACCATAGATACAATGCAATGTTTTACATGGTTTAGGATTTAAATTTACAAATTAAAAGAATTAGTGAGTTTACTTTATAAAAGTTCAAACAATTACCTTCATTGTCATTTAACCCTCCTGCAGTTTTAAGAGATGGGATCATTTGGACTCCACAAGCTTTTCACTCTGTATGCGGTCCAGTGAGGTCGCACTGAACCTGCATTTGTTCTTATATGACCAGAGGCACCTCTGTCACATGTCCCTTGCATAGCTTGTACCAAACTGCAAATTGGACTTTGTCTTCATTTGTAAAGTCGGTCTGTCTTCAACATTTTTCATACACCTTCTGGCTTCTTCTCTGCTTAGTGCTCTCTGGTTCTCCCTTTTCAATTCGGGTGAACAATCATGACTTGGTAGGTTTGGAGTCTTGCAGCACTGAACAATGCTCTTTGGGAAGTTCAAAGTGTAAAGCATTGTTTTAAAACCTAGCTCAGTTTTCAACTTCTCTACAACATTTACCCTCCCTGACCCATCTGTTGTGTCTCAGTGACTTAGCTCTTGAGTCCTTAGCCGATACACTTCAACCTCTTTGCCTGCTGGTGATGGTCAGAGGCCATGGAGGTGCCAATTGTATAGCACCCTCACTTCTGTCAGTCTGGCCCATAGCAGCTGTGGCTACAATGTAGCTGTGTCACACACCATCAGTGTGACGCGATGTGGAGTCCTCTGACTTGGTTAAAGCACTATGCAAGTGCGGACCGCTGTTTGTTCAGTGATATTCTCTAACAAATCTGTGAGGCCTTCACAGACCTTCACTTCTCTTCCACAGTTATAGACATCTTTGTGTCTTTCACCCAATTTTGTGGTTGTAATGCAATGAAATGTGAAAGGGTTCAAGGGGCATAAATGGTTCTGAAATGCAGTGTACATATATATTGTTATAAATTACATTACACTTAATTTAATTAAATGTATTATGAACAAACTTTGAATATATAGCGAACATTGAAAACTTCCAGGGAAATTAAAAAAAAAAAGTTGACATCTCTGTTAACATAATTTAGAAAATGTGCATTGGTGAACATGTGGTGCTTAGCAGTAAGCTCCAGAGCTCCAGGGTTCATTCATCTGCAGGATAGAGAGGGCGGGGGGATTTAGGTGAAATGGCTGTTAGCTTCAAAAGCAACAAACACAAAGGATGAGCTATGTGGAAGGGGCAGAAGCCAAAAAAATCCACAAATTATAGGAATTATGTGCAGCATGGGTTTCAAACACACAGACATCCATAGAGGCTGATTGATGAACGAAATGAGTTCCCGAAAATCAAACGGGGCAAATAAAGGGAGACACAAAGGGGAAACAATTTGAAATGGACTAACCCTCTCCGGTGGCTCTGCAGCCAAGGGTCGGGCAGATAGGGTTGCCTAGAAAGAGTCTGCTGACAGCCAGTGTCACTGGGCTTTGTAATCATTGTGGTAGACCTGATAGGGTTACTAACAGCTAATCCAGGCTGACCTTGGTTAGGTGCCCTGAATGAGGATGGCTTTGTACAGTTGGGACAGCTAACAGTATGACGGTGATGCTGACATATAATGTCTGCGTGGGGACTTGCCACCACAGCTCTTTTGTTGTGCTATCAGGTTGCAAGTCCCAGCCACACGCACGCACACGCGCGCACACACAGAAAAAATATTTTTCTTTTTATCCAAGTGGAAGAAAGGTGGCATTTAAATTGTCACAGGGGAGAGGGTGGTTGTATCTGAAGGTTCTAGAGGTCACCTCTTATGCTGGTTGGAGTTTGGTTGGCTTCAAAACAAATCCTATCATGATGAAATTTCATGTTGTTGCCACATAATCTGTTTGTGGGGGTGCGTGCGTGAGTGTGTGTGCATGGTGAATGTGACCAAAATGCCACCCCAGATCAACAACATGTTTCTACAAGTGACTCTTGTATGAGGCCAACCAGATACTAGTGATTTTTTTCTTCTTTGCCAAGCTGTGTGTGTGCAGTAGAACAGTTAAGAGAAAACACATCGCAGGATGATGTGTTAATTAGTTAACAGAGCTATTGAAAAACACCGGAAGAAAGGTGGGGGTAGGTGAAAAAAAAAAAAAATATATATATATACGTATATCTTTAATGCTGAGCTACAGACTGTCAATATTAACTAGCAATACCATCCCAGAACTTGCACATAAACTGAACTTCTGGCCTGCAAACAGCATGAAGGCAGTGGAGAAAAGGCATCCTCGCCTTTCTTTCCTGCCAAGGAGAGCTGTAACCAGGAATGGGATTCTCATCCCCTGGAGCCAGCTACTAATCCACAACAGGCCCAGTGGTGGATTACTGTGGACATCATCTAACATGCCAACCAGTGCACATACATGAACATGCACATAAGCAGGGGCACAAGTACAAACACACCGGCACACTCACCTATACACATGAGCTGACTCGCTCATCGGTGTACACACAATCACCCCAGCATACTCACACATCCACATGTGCGAGGCATCCAAACATTATATGCAGGATGCTCTCACCTGCGTCGAATGTGAACACAGTCAAGACCTGCATGGACAGCAGCTCAAGAGATCTAATGTATTAGCAGGATCATGGAGAGGTCGTCATATTTATGGGTCAGAAGCTGGAAGTGATGGCTAAATCTGTCGTCTGTTTCTCACTACTGGTGTGAAGAATAATTTTTTTTTATCTCAGTGTAAAGCTTAAATTGATTTATTTAACTGGCTTTGCATATATTTTTACTCGTAGAAATTAAAGCTAGTTGAATAATTTTTAGAGCCTTTGAATGCACACAGAACAATTATTCAATAAAGATATTTCAAAAAATGTTTGTGACGATTGCACAACAGTATCATATACAAATATGGGTACGTTTAAATCTGTCTGCACTTATTTAATTGTTCGGTAATGCAGATAATGTAATGTACGGTTTGTCATCTAATCTGAACATACACATTCTTGTAAGCATGTTACAGGTGTCAACAAATATAAATTAATGTCCCGAAACAAATTATTGGCTTTTGTAAGTTCAGAAATGGTCAAAATGTTCCAGATTGTAATGTTAGAAGTCATTAACAAGAGCATGTAGGCTAAATGCAAGCGGGAGGAAATAGACAACTGATTAAGATGTTACGCTGACTCCTTTGGCAAGTCCTGCTAAACCTCAAATCCAAAGTTCTGATTGATCTAATTGGGCATTTGAAGGAATGCTCTCATTCACTATCATGCGGTGAAGAAAATGCCATTTTCAAGTCATCATATATCTAAGATTTAAAATGAATATGAAGGACTTTCTTCTTGGGAGGGGTAGGGTTAGGGATTCTTCTTGAAAGCTTCACCAATTATTGGAAAAAATGGACAAATTCCAGCAAAAGTGTGAATATATATATGTATATATTTATATAAAAGACAAATAATATTTTTCTCCAAACAAAACTGAGATTTACAAATCCTTAGTCTTATTTAATTCCTCTGTGTAAATATCCGGTTATCAATAATTCATTCTATGCATAGAATTATAATGACTTGAAAACATGGAAAAAAAAGACTAATACGCATCAAGCTCTTTGTTTGAAAATGTCAGCTTCATCCTAACAACAGCCTTACACATATTATGAATATAGTCAGGTAAATCACAGTGCGTGATTAGGTCAAGCGTGGTGGTAGTATTTGTAGCAAACAGTGTTCCGCTCTGGAGGCTAAACGTCCGTGTCAGTAAAGAATAATTACACCCTTTGACATTGTATCTATCATGTTAATCTCAGTCCGCCACAGTCACTTTTTTTCTCTTGTTTGTTTAATAGCTCACAAGCGGCTTTATTGTTTCAAAGTGCTCAATAGCAAACCTGTAAATTCCCTGCCTAACATTTGCCCCCTGTGGCGTTGTGGTTCACCAGTGCTGAATGCTGAAATAAAGCAAACAGCCATTGATCTGCAATCAAAGACCCAGGACAGAAGGTCATTTACATGTAGAGAAGTGGGGCATTAAAAACTCTGCTCCAAGGCATGAAGAAAGAAAAATTAATAATTTAGCTGTGATTTGCTTTCACTGTTACAAGGTGACACATTGGAAATGTTATTAGAATGCAAGGGGGGGAATTAAGATATTACTAAAACGTACAACTATAGTTAACGTGAAATTAATTTGCCTGTGTGCTGTGCATTACAATGTCCCGTGAATTATCTGGGGACCAAGAGAAACACAGGCTTTACAGTGTGGCCTCTTATAACAGGCAAAGGAATGAGACAGGAGGCAAATGGCTCCTGAAAACTGAGCCCAACCACTTATTGGCAGTTGATCAAGTTTGCCTCTGTCCACTGAGTCCTGAGTGCTTATGCAGAGTGTTACAGCTTCTTTAAAAACTGATAATTAACACTTCTTGGACTTATAGCCTGAGAGTAGGACATTAATTAATTAATTAATTAGACATATGTACAAAGTTCACTGGTCAGGAATATTTTTTAAGGAAGATTCATCATTGTGTGCGGCATGCTAAAGGTTTTCAATTTTATCTCTTGACTCTTTTCCATCAGCTGCGGTCAGAGTAACATTTTCTGTAAAGTGTGTTTGGAGGGGGAGGAGGTGCACCTGGAGGAAAGAATTACTACACTGTTTGTTTTTTTTCTTTTTCTACTAATCTTTGCTCTCTGGATCTTGAAATGGTTTATTCACTCCTGTAAGTACACAAGAAGCATGTACACTCCCACGTAAGAGGCTGCTATGTATTTAGATGTGTCTGCTCCCATGCCAGTGACTTTGAACTTAGCTATGTGTTGCAGTAGGCAGGCATCTAACATCTTTACATTCAGAAAGTTAAGTGTTGGATTATCTACCTGGAGCTGGCATAAACTGGCATAAATGTATTTGTTAAATTTCAAAGCAGTTATGGAAGTAGTGGAGTTTCCCCGCCACTCACTAGTCAACGAAGCAGCTGGTTACCGTAGAGATTGAATGCAGGATAGTGGACAGATATTACTGACTAGTGAGTCATGCTGTTTTATTGAGTGTGTCGCCCTGCTGCTTGGGCATTAAGAGATGTGACTGGTGCTGCTTACCTTTCATTTCGCATGAAATCACAAGAAATAACTTGCTACTTGAAGATTTCCACAAGTGCAGCAGCTTGTTATTGTGTGGCCTATTGTATCTTTAACTTGAGAAGAAAAAGCTTTCAGCAAACCATTGAAGACTTTACTGCCCAAGGACAGAGAAACTTGGTCTACCTGTTTATTATGTATAGCATCTAACAGCAACATTTCATAAATAAGTAATTCTGTCAGCTTTGGACTTGCTCCAACACTACAAGTAAAAAAAAATGGCTGACAGAGTCCTTATAAAGATTTTATTACAGTTATGACTATGTCCAGCATATTGACCTAGTTTCTACTTTGCAGTTTAAACAATCTGTTTGTCCTCTAGCTTTGGTAAATGTTCTCTGAAAGTAGAGTGTTTTATTTTTGTTAAAAATATGCATGAGAAAATGTTCTCTGTTCTGTTGCTGTCACAGGTTTTTCTTTTTTTTTTTTAAGTCAGATTATATATTTGTAACAAATTCATTAAGTAAGTTCCATTTCCTAACACGTTTATTTCAACCAATAAAGGGAGAACGAGAAGGTCGCAATATTGGCCTGGGTGAAATGCAATTATCAGTATTCTAGGTGGAGATAAAATGTGCTTTTAGTCTAGATAGTGAGTTAATCATTGTCAATTTATAAATATCATTATGTGGCAAAAACAGGATTTAAGGGCTACCAATTTTATAAAAAAAAATAAGAGAATATTGAAATGTTATACTGAAATATAACATTTAACTATAATGTTATAGTGAAAGTAATATAAATGAACGAAGAAAGACATAAGTAACAAAACTTCTTGGTGCATTCTTAGTTCATTAAATCTAAAATAATCCCTAAAACAAAAGTCTACAAAAATAGCTTGTTTTTTAAACAAGATTAAAAGCGAGGGTATAGCAGTTAGTTTTTTTTTTTTTTCTTTTTTACTTAAACTGTCTTCTCTCCTGCACACTCACCCAAGGTCAATTGAGTTCTCCAGTCTGTTATCAGAGGGTTTTTTGATGAAATAGTGGAGATAACAGGGTAGTCTGAGAAGATGGAAGGAAACAGGAGATCAAAAATCTGCTTCTTTTAATAATTGCTGCACTTTCTCAGCATAGCACCAGATTCTGTTCTAACCTTTAACATATTAATTATCTTTTATAAAAACCAGGTGCTCTCGAAGCAGTTAACAGGCACTTGGATTCATTGACGTACGGCTTTTGAAATAACTTGAAGGGTTGGGGAAACTATTGAGAATGCCGGATGTGCATTTATGGATCCCAAATATTTATTGTCATTTTCCATTTGATCAATTTATTGGGCTTCTTGATATAGTTTGTGTGAAATAAATAATAATAATAATAAAAATATCAGGGCTTTAGGTTTAAATTAGATTTTCATTACATGGTTTAAATCACATTTAAACCAACACAGTGAAATTATGTGCACTTCACTACAATAGAATACCCTGCACAGCTGTTTGCAGTTTATGTACAAAAATGTTCAATGTCAGTGGGATGAATTTCCTCTCCTCTTTTTTATCTTTCATATTCATAAGAATAATTCTGCATCTGCAACACTAAACTCTTCCGTTCGTTAGTAATATTTAGCTGTTCCTTTGACCCATCTGATGAAAATCTTTCATCTTCTGCTGCAGTTTTTTTCCCTCATATGTGCAGTACTCTTTAGTACAATTGCCTGAAATCTGTTGCAGCATTCCTCACGGATTTTGCACATAGTTTTGTTTTTGGAACAAAATAAAAATAAAAGCATTGTACGATGTAAACAATTTGTAGCTGCTGTATTTGTCTGTCCATGTCATTCCTATCTATACCTGCTTATAGTCTCAGGGTTAAGAGTGGGCTGGTCATTAGTTTTAAGCTTGTGAGAATGAGTTTAATGCTTTTGAAATTTTTTTATTACAAACTAAGCCAAGCAAAAGTCAAAAATAATGATATAAAGTTTATTTTTGATTTTTTTTCAGGTTATTCTCATCTCTTATTGCAAGTGCTTATAATGTGAGATTGTTCACCTTCAGACAAGGAATAAGTACTGCCAAAAGGAATTGAATTAATAACTACATTGGATCCACGACATGTTAACATGTTCTATGAGTTACTGTATTAAACATGACTTTTGGTGGGCTACGCAGCCAAATTTGACATTTAGCATCCTTCTGAAATGTAATACAGCTGATGTAAAAAAGAGAAAATACAACTTTCTAGGTAATCAATTTTGTGTCTCGTAAGATCAAACGCAATCGTAAGACATTTCTGCTGGTTTATAAATACTTGACCACAGTACATGAACAAACCTGCCTTGATGGGATCATCACCAAAAAGAAAGTAAAAAATACCCTGAGCACTTTGACGGACCTCAATCTAAGCAGGTCTTTCCCTGACAAGTCATGATTATGTGACCAGCCCCAAGTTACAAGCAATAAAAGAAATGTCTCACTCTTTTTTTTTTATTACATCTCCCAATCGTGAACAATGGAACGTTTGCCTCTGAGCCATTTATTCAGCTCTGATGTATGATTAGCACAGGGCAAATCAATACCATGTTGGATGATCTAAAACGAAAACTGCTGTGATTCCAGCAACCGTCACCCTCTGTCATAGAGCTGAGCGCTGATATTTGTCTGTCAGCAGTGACATGCTATCTCTGACAGGGGCACTGAGGCCAAAACACAGGTATTGATCCTGTCAACATTGATGACCCTAATGGTAAGGAGGATGAGGGAAACTGTCTGCCACGGGAGATGTAATGCACTGTAAGGAACACACAAGCCCATACAAACAGAGCAAACAAGAAGTTTATCCCATTAATTGATAAATAATAATAGAGGTGCCCAGTGAACAAAATGTTATCACCCACTGTAATAAAAATTCACATGATTAGAAGAAGTTTTATGTGTAAATAAAAGAAAAAAAAAGAAAATATTTGGGTTCTTCTTTAATGGCCTCTGCATGATGTGATTTGAATTTTCCGCAAGTGATTTAAAAGTTTTACTTCTGATAAAAAAATAAAAAAAAATGTCACGAACAGGAATTCACAGCTGTTATTTTTTGGATAACAAATACATCCAATGTCCTTTCCTGTGTTTTTGACAAGTGGAACAACACAAGAGGTTAACAGTTGATTAGACTCTAATACGGATTTTTGGCGAACAAATAAAGTCGATCATCTGCTTTTCCAAATTGCAGTCACAGGGCTTACAAGACATCACAACAAATTTCTCTGGCTCCTTACTGGGGAACCCAACGCGTTCTCAGTTTACCAGTAGAGTAAGCCACAAAAGGTCATTGCTAAAGATGATGGTTGTTCACAGATTACCTTAACTAAGCTTCTTAATAGAAAGTTGATGATTGAAACACTATGCTCAGGTAAATCTACATGTGGCTTACACATGTTGCATTTCTCATGTCAAGCCTCTCCTGAATCAGACAGAACATCAGAGGCGTTTTACCTGGGCTAAGTACTACTCAGTGCTCCAAAGTCATCTTTCTAGGCATGTCAAGCTACAATCACCCAAGGATACACAGCAAAAAGGTTCAAATAATTTTAAATAGCTTGATAGAGGGTTGAACAAAAAATGTCATGAGCACCATTTTTATTAGCCAGCAGTTTTTATCTCATCAACAAACACTCATCTATGACCTCCAGAAATTGTTGGCCTCAGTTCTGGCAGGTCAGGTATGTTCAAGTGTGTGGAGAAACAACACCGGTCACTGCATTTTCATCACATGTATCAATCTTAGCAAGCACAAGGATATACAAGCTTATGTGTGTGTGCCGGGGTGTGTGCGTGCGTGGGGGTGTGTGTGTATGTGGAAGGGATGGGGGGGGGGGGTTGTTGGGCTTGGATTGGGCAGTATAGAGTCAGTGCCCCTGGCTAAGTCTCTTCAGATCTTTCCATGTTTATGTATTTCCCTTTCCAGATTGAGGCCTTAGGAATATGCTTGGGGCTATACAGACACACAAGAGTCTGACGAGCTTCTGTATTTATTTATTGTCAGGAATTATTACTCAGCATAAATATCAGCCTGGTAGAAGGATGCAGATGTTGACTTCTAATAGCATGAGAAATGATAGGGCATTGCAAAGATGAAATGTTGAGTTGATGTTCGTTTTCCTATTGAAAACATTTTTAAACTCATACGAATCTTTCCACATTTTGTCATCTTACAACCACAAACCTCAGTGTATGTTTTGAGATTTTGTGTGACAGAATAACACAAAGTTGTGCATAATTGCACTACTTTGCAATGATGCAAAGTAGTGGAGAATAATCTATATTTAAAATGTTTTAACACAAAAAATCTGAAAGCATAGGGTAAATATTTTCAGCCTTTTCTCGTATATCCCTCAGGTAGGATCAACAGTTTATTGGGCAACCATCATATGTGCACCCCACAAACTGGGCCTCTGCGGGAAAGTTGCAAGAAGAAACCTATTAAAGAATCAAAGTCACAATAGGTCTGGTCTCCTGGTCACCATAATTCTGGTAAGGGACAAGACTTTTAAGTGGACAAAGGTGTGACAGTCAGATACAATAAAAATGTAAAAGTTTGGCTTAGATGTAAAATGTTGTACCTGGTAAAGAAAAAAACAATACAAATCATCCTAACACACAAACTCTGAAGCACGGTGTTGGGAGCATCATCCTGTGAAAATGTTTTTCTTTAGCACGGACAGTAAAGCTGGTCAGATTTAAATGCAGGGCAATTCTTTAATAACGCTGTCAGGACAGGACGAGACTGCAGACTGGGGACAAGCAGAAAAATCTATCTAAACATGTGACTGAAACACTCTCTTGTCATGTGTTTTTTCTTTACAAAAGACATAAAAAAATAAAATCTGCATTATTTTCCTTCCCTGCGACAGACTGGCGGCCTGTCCAGGGTGTACCCCGCCTCTCGCCCGGAACGCAGCTGGAGATAGGCACCAGCAACTCCCGACCCCATTAGGGATAAGGGTGCAAGAAAATGGATGGATGGATGGATGGATTATTTTCCTTCCACTTCACATCGAATCTCAATAAAACACCCACCATCACTACTTTCTTCTTTTTTCTTCATTTACACCTGCTACTGCCTTCCAAAAGCAAAATTTTACCAGCTATATTAATATAGCTGGTAAAATCAGATCAGCTATATTATCAGCTTTAAAATCAGCTTCATCATTGCACCTGGAATTCCATGTCTTTACATTTTCAAGAACCATCATCATTGAGGTTAAGCTACATAACATGACATAACATCACTTTTTTCTAACATAACATAGCATAGCATAACATAGAGCACAATGCCATCAGATAACTTGTCCATCATCAACAGCTAGAAAAGTCTCTCACACACACACACACCCCCTCCCCCCACCCACCTCAGTACACAAACAAAATGGACACACAAAGATGTGCCAACACACAGTCTGAGTGCTTCTGGATAGAAACAGAGAGTGACAGTGATAGAATTTACTGTGATGGTATCAGCAAAGCAGCCATCACAGCTTTGGCAGATTGCAAGGCCATCAGGACCCATCTCTCTGGCTCTGATCAGCGTTCGCATCCTGACACCGGCCCACGATGTTAACTCCAGGCCCTGAAAGGGGGCTATGAACCATGATCAGCGATATCAAGCCACCAGAAATAGAAATCCATTTCCCTGCCCCGAGAGCAAAGGGGAGGGGTTAGGGAATATCAGTGGCCTCCCGGTCTGGTCTTACTTGGCCGAATGTGTCTCTCCCTCTGCTGCTCCACCACGTGGGGGCCTTCAGCTGTTTTTCTCGCTTCTCTTGTTCTGAAGGTTAAAGGATTAAGGTGCTGTGTTTTCAAGCCGGCTTGCTGTCCTGGTATATGGATTTAAACTTTGGCCACACACATCAAAAACTACAGTCCCGACACATGTGCAGGTGGACACAATAAATGCAAACACACATGCACACTCGCACACAGAAAGACCACCAGAACCAGCGCTGAGCAGGAGGTTGTGGGGATTAGCAGGAAATACCACAAGATGGTGGCCGAAGCATCCCCCCCCCCCTCCTCTTTTTCTATGGAGCTTAATAACAATATGAGAACAAACCAGAGGTGCTTGTACAAAGTTGTTTTTCTTATTGTTTCCTTTTTCACTCTCCCGCCTTGTGCTCCTCTCCTCCATCCTTCCTTCCTCTGGTCCTGTCGAAACATGCTGACCGAGAGCATTGTGACATTTCCAAAAGCAAAAAAGCTATTAAATATAAACATGATGTGTTTTTCAGTTTTTTTTTTCCCCTAAGCTTTCTGCTTTCATTTGATTCTGTTTTCTTTTTGCTTAGAACATATTGAGATGCCTGTATGGCCAAGCAAAGTTGTGATGAATTATTGATTGATGACAGGTTCATCAAAGCACCGTGTTGTACACGCACTTGGCATTTCTCAACACTGAATTTACAGAGAGCCGACACTAATGCGCTCATGTCGTCCAAACTTGTTTACAAATTGAGGCGAGGTGGTGGACCTTTTTGCTTTGAGGAAAGCTGATGTCCAGGTACTGACAGAGCTGCTCTGAAAGCGCCGACGTGTGCATGAAGAGAAAGTGGGCACGACTATGTGTGTTTGGGTTTGCATGAGGGAACATACTCCAGACTTTAAAAAATGTATGAAGAACACAGCCTCTTTCTTTCTCCAACACAGAAAAAAAAGAGCAAACGGTTCCCAGAATGCCAGGGGAAAACACAGTTCAAATAGTGTGAGGGCGAAGGGAACAGATCAGAGAGAAAGCTGTTTGCAGTTCAGGCCTACAAGGCAATTCTTCCCCCGAATCCCAGGTGAGGGAGCTCAAAGAGAAATAAACCTGAGGTACCAATTTGCTGAGTTTTGTTCAATAGATGGGAGGGTGCCTGGAGATTTTACCCTGAGTGCACAAGAGCCAGGGCCGGTAAACAAAATTACTTAAGGATGGTTACATATTCTTTCTCCGTCTTCCGTCATGCTTGAAGGAGAGAAGCTCTTTGCCTTTGCCGAGGCCAACTTGTGTTTTATGTAAGCGGAGGAGGTCGGAGCACCGGCGACAAATGCGCCGCCATTCAGTCTTCACGACGTCTGGGCTGTTTACCTTTTTTTCGTTTATACATTTCTTTTCTTCAAACCTACACAAGCTGCAGACTTGAGAGCAGAGAGGGAAACTTCATCAAAGCAGATTTAACTTTTGTGGCTGCAGGATTTATTTAAGGTACAACTCAAGCTTTCTATCACTTTAGAGGTAATATGTTTTTTTTTTTGCCAACAGTGACGTTTTCTGTAACCACATGTTCATTTTTATAATGGGATACTGATTTATGAACAATCACCTGTGTTTAACTTTTTGATCACGCACACATATTGTTTTATGTTCACAGGGACTTTGCATTGATTTCCATTTATTTTTCATTCATCTCTGTAGCCTAATCCTTATCTTTATCCTAAACCTAGCCATGAAACATAGCCCAAAAAAGTACTTCTTCCTGTGAGGATTATGCTTTAGGTCCCATAATGAGCAGTAACTCCTCACAACAGAGTATTTGTTGGAAAAATGGGCCTTAAATGTTCAGAAATGCTAAAACACACACACACACACACATGCACACTGACTTAGAAGACCACTGCAGGCTTGAGTAATTGCAGTGATGAATATTCCACAGTTAAGATAAGGTGCAGCTTTTTTTCAAATCCAAAAGACAGAACTTTCATCATGACTACAATGCAACATGCATCGTCTGACATCACTTGGCAATTTTCTTCAGTGGTTTAGAGGAACATGTGTTCCCCGGTATCATTCTTTCAAAAAAAAAAAAAATAATAAAATAAAATTGTTTGGCTGTTTCTTGAAGCAATCCATTAATTTGCAACTGTCACAATACATCTATTTTAGTTGATTTGTTTAAAACACATACATAGACATATATGTCTACTCATCATACAACTTTAAGTTTGAAACATTTGGTCCACATTGTCACACTCAAACCCTTAGCATATTTTGGGATTTTCTGATTTTGGTCAACCAACTGTAACTAGCATAAAGTAATGGGATACAGGAAAAATTGGGACATGGTTTTCGGTTTAGGTCTTTACAAATTGTTATCTGAAAAGTATGGTGTGCCTATGCATTCACTTATTGGATTTAGAAGATCATAGATCATAGGCATTTGTTCATCTGGATTTTATTTAGGGATTTCTGACTTTAGGGAGCTGAACATTTATGTTACAATTACTTGAACAAAGTGGAGAGGCATTTGTATTTGTGCAAGATCCACCATAATGCCCATGTAACAACACACACAAATCAATTTCACTTTCAGAACCACGCTGAAGGCCGCCACCAATCATCTGAATAACCTTCCAATTTAAAAAAAGTACTGTTGAACCTGTGAATTTATTAATGCTTACCCGTTAAAGAGTAACTTTATTTTATTGGCATGTATGTCATTAAATACAGAATAATTCTGCTGTTATATTCCTCATTTCCCCAGAGGCCTAGTACACAACAAAACAATCTAAAAGCTCTCACAAGTTTCAGGCCATAAAGTTTCTATTTCTTGGGTTTTATGAAGCTTTCTCCACATTGGTGATGCTTGAATGGCAAGCTAAGAATTTGATATATTTTGTTTTACGATTGACTGCAAAAAAATAAATAAATAAAAATAAATAAATAAAATGGCTGGGTGGGTTGGGGTAAATTGCTAAGAATGAAAGAGAAAGTGCATGAATGCATGCCTCAGAGAGTTGCTCTGTAGAATTCAGAAGCAAGTTGACAGACGGCGAATCCAAGCAGACATCACAAAAGTATATTTTTTTTGTTTTCTTTGCAGTGGTAATATTAGATGCAAACTGGTTGGTTGGCTTACAAAACAAAGGCAGGCCCAGCTCCACTTCAGGTTTTCTCCTCCTTGTGCAGGCATTTTTTGTGAAAATGATATTGCAGATTGCTTCACCTGTTTGTGTTCAGTTCATTCATTTGCAAGAGCTGGAAAGTACAGAGCGGCAGACTCCAAACAATAATCTGTCAAACGTAGAAAAGGATTGGAAAAAAATGCATCATTGTTTACATTTGACCAGTAAAACCAAAGCCACATGAAAAGTGAACAAAGTAAAACAAAGAGAGCACACACACATGCACGCCCACGCCCACGCATGCACGCACGCACACACATACAATGACAAAAACATAAAAAAAGCCTATATCACTTGAACACAGGACGACTCTCCAAGTTGTTTGAACCTAATTGCAATATGTTTCAAAAGCCAAGTGCCAATGCCACACAGTTGTTTTCAGTGTGGGAAATTAATTCTCATTGTGTGACTGTTGTAATGTCACAGATGAAGACCACTATGACCTGAGCTTGAACTCATCAGCTGAAATGAAGTTGTTCACTCGGCTGTAGAAGACAAACCATACTTTCTACTCGTTAATCAGCCCTATGGGACTGTGCAGCAGAAAGGTTCCTGTTGGAAATGGCTTCCACTCAGCTCCACTTTGACCCCAGGACATGGTGGATGAAGAGCATGAGTATGGGTGAAGAACGACTCTGAAATACTGTATTTATAATGCATAACAACATGGTAATATGGTAGCCTATCTCTCTTTATATATATATATATATATATATATATATATATATATATATAATTTTTTGTGAGTTTCCAATAATCTCCAGTGGTGTCATGTGCAGGAATGCTGTTGAGGGGACCTATAAAACGAAGTAGATCTACCTCTGCTAAGCCACTCCCTACAATTTTATTCTCACATATCCTACAAAGATATTCCAAACAAAGAGGAAGAGAAGATAAATTGGCTTTGGAAAAGAGCTGTCATTTCTACCAGACTTATACTTGGCTATTCATCAGTCAGAAGTGAGCAGTCAGAAATCTGAATGCGAATGCCTTTGTTAAAGCCAAATGGTTATATTTCGGATAGAGATATCAAGACAGGACTGTAAACATTTGGAAAATTCCCAAGACTTTTTGACAAGCAAGACAAACAATGCTTGTGATGTGTCTGAATCACTGATGATACTATTTTGAATTTTCATGAGGCTCTTTGCAACACTCATTACTTTGTGCGCACACAAGGCTGCCTGCACAAATCTGAATAAATAAATCCTTGATTGTAAAATCCACCAAGTCTGCAAGTCCATCAAAGCCTGAAAAGCAGATGTTCTCTGCTCAAGTTGTGTTTTGTTCTTCGTACCTCGTAAACTAAACTCCAATCCTTTGCCTCCAGTCCAACGTTGCTGGCAGTATAAGTTGGTAAATCAGTGCAGCTACCACAGGATGTGATGGGGCTTCACATGCTGCACACCAAAAACCATACATTATGTAGCTGTCAGGGGATGTTGATTTGTCGAAGTCTTTAGAATTTCCTGGGTGTTGAAAGTGGAGTTTTGTTTTTGTTTTTTTTTTCTTTTTTGCTATTGTATGAAACTCTAATAGGCGAAAGAGAATGGAATATGATCCCATTATTTTCTGGCTTTGCACAAGCCGACCATATGATTTACTCAACGCCTCCTAAACACAGGAAGAGGGGGAAGTGTGAGGGATGAAGCAGAAACAAGAAAAGGAGCAAGAAGGAGACAAGAGGCTTGCCTGAGTCATTGCATTTGCACGCAGTAGAGTTAGCAAGACTAATGTTTTGGAAAACAAGAATAGGGAAAAAAAAATACAATGCAGCAAATTGCTGCGTGTGAATGGATTTGGTTTGAAAAAAGAATGTGCTTGCTTCCCGGCAGTATATCCAACTGGAAATTTCTAATCTCACAGATGTAAACTTTAAAGACAGCTTTTCAGGTTTGCTCACGCTGCCTGTAATCATAGTTGCCACAGTTTAGAGTCTAATAACTGATTACACTTCCCGCACAACTTACACCAGAGGTTTGGCTTCTTTGAGGAGTGCGCAGTGTTTTTTCTAAGTAATGCAGAAGATTCTTTTTTGGGTGTGGATTTTATTCCTTTATGCCATCTGTTATAAACTACTGGCACTGTACTTTCCACAAGCCGCTGCACTTGCTATTAGAGGAAACAATAAGTGAGGAATGACTTAGAGTAAGTGCAGTCGGACTGCTGTTGTCCAAAACTTCTGGGAGTTGTTACAGTTCAGGGAATACTTCACGACTCTCTTTACAAACAAATGACCTTCTGTCTTTGTCTTGCATGCAATTATTGAAGTATTTGCAAAGATTGAAGATTATCTCCCCCTCAGTGGACAAAGCTTGTTGGCAACAAACTCCCACATATATAATTCATTGGGAAAATAAATTGTCATGACTTAAAAGAACACAATGCATTTTGTACTGGGCAAGACTTTGCTTTTTACCCTCCAAATTATTTATTGTTTCCTCAACTCTCAAGGGACGCAGTCTGACCTTAAGCAACTTCTAATTGCCTGCTCTGCCACACACTGCTGTGTATTTCTCCCTCCCCTCTGGTGTTTAGTGTGACACAGCCAAGCCTACCAAACAAAAAAGTATTGCACCCCTGACAGTAAATGTTGTTTAACACAGAAATCCACAAAATGTACCGCAAAGTTGTTGTTTTGTTCTTGTTTCTGAATTAGCTGAACAATAAAATATGACTGTGTTGGGCAATAAAATCCAACCCAAAAGCAATGTTTGTATGTAAAAAGAAAGATACTTTTTTTTTTTCTTCTCATATGGAAATTATCTGGATAAGTGGAAAAACAGATGCTGCCTATCAAATGTGTTTGCTCTACTCACGATAGGCAAATATCAGGGCACGGGTTATACCATTTCCAAAGAATAAGAAAAGAGACAATTTTTATTTTTTTCTAAAATTATACATAATGCCAAACCAGCATTTTGGCAAAAATACCTCAAGGGAAATATCAAGTAAACAGGTGACATCTTGGGTTTGCTTTACTGCCTTAAGACATGAACCTTAGGCAGCAATCAAATCAAACATACACTACTTCTATGTCCTCCTTTCCAGGATGGGCATCGGTCGTATATTTCAACGGATAATAAATGGTCTTCAATTTTGCCATTACCTTGTCTGAGTTTTCTTGTGAGCCACACCATCTGGTGACACATCCAAACGTGACTGAAACATCTCACTAGCTTATCACAAAAGTAATGCTTGTATTTGCTTCTATATTTAAGTAACAGTCGCACCACTTCTGCTGCAGTGTGCACCATTGCAGTAAACAAAGCATCTGAACTCTACTTTGCTCATTTTTTGACCTATTCAATTATGTGTCACACAATATTTAAATGTGTGTGACACATAGGTAAATGTAGCGTTAGGTGATGTACTAAATTACTTTCCATATCTTGACCGTAAAACAAAACAAAAGTGTGCATCAGTGTGATGGTGTTAGTGTGGATGAGTTTGTGATTTTTCTTAGTTTGTAAGGGTGTTCATTAATTTCTCATTAAACCAAAGTCTAAATTTAATTCATGTTCGAATGATCTTAGATTTACAGTCCAATATTTACTTACCATCAATAAGATCTCTAAAATTGGCAATACCATTCATGAACTTTCAATAGTTTTGTCTGACAAAAACAAAGCAAAAAACCAGATGCAAGATATAATTTTATAATTAAGTCAAAAAGGATGTATTGAGATCAACCATTTTGGCAAATAGTTTACCAACAGCAAATTAAATTCAACCTCACAAAGTAAGTTGCACACCCTTTACCAGTAAAATGCACAACGTAAACCTATTTTATACAGCGAGCCTTGGACATCAACTTAATTACAATCGTTCTACATCAGACAGTCACAGTAGTTTCTTTAACTAATTAGTAGGCTGAAATACATACGTTAGCTGATCTGCTTTACTCATAATACACAGGCCAATGTGAAGATTTCAGCTGCTAATAGAATTTCCTCAGCTATTTGGAATTTATTGTTTGATGTGAGAACTCATCAGTCATGCTGCCTTTATGCTATTAAAAACACAAGAAGAGCAGGGGGGGATATGGGAGGGCGCCTGCCACTGCATCTCACGCTGTGTAATTACATAAACAATAGTATGTGATATGTTATTAGGAGTGGAGAGGGTGAGTTGGAAGAAATCCACTGAGTTCTTTGTAATTCCCAATTTGATAGTGAGGCTTACAGCAATTAAGATGTTTAATTTAAGGATTTAAGCACTGAGGATTCAGACAAGGGAAACAGAAAAAAAAAAAAAATAATAAAAAATACATTGGTGGTGGCTGAAGTTTGGGGTGGATCATACTACATTTGATTGTTGATAATTCTTTTCCCTCCCCTCCCTCGTTTACCCATTAGCACCCCCAGCCCATATCATTGTGTGTTTCCTCTCTTTACCCCTAGTCCCTCTTGAAGTCTCCAAGGGACTAAGAGGATGTGAAGAGAGTTGATCGTTGCATTGCACTGATAAGCAAAATGTTTCCAGAGCGTAAAAGAACTCTGTGGTGTGTGAGAAGGATAAACTATAATCTGCACCCGCACACTGAACTTGACTGCTAATATTTGCATTGGAAATCAGACGGAAGTTATGCTAAGCTTTCCCCATTATAGCTTGGCGTGTGTGTGAAAGGTCTACCCCTCCTTCATTTGAATATGGCCTCTCATGCATTACAAAAATACACATTGGATGAGCGGAGGATGGAATGACAATTTATGAGGATGCATTTCTGAAATGATCTCCTCAAGAGGTGAACCCCCAAATATAAACAGAGTCACATCAAAAACAAACACAGACACACACATACCCATGTGTGTTGTTGTATATCCATCGGTTCAGGGGACATTATATTGACTGTAAGTCATCATCTCAAGATTTTTTTTTCCTCCTATTTGTATAATTATTTTCTTCCCAAAGTGCCTTAATGTTCTGCATTAACAGCATGAACAGATACATCTCTGCTGGTCCACCAGATTTACCGTGGGCCTTCTTCCTGTCTCTCTGACTGACGCTGTCCTTGCCCGGCCTGTCAGTTCAGGTGGACAATGATGTCAGGTTTGCAGGTGTAAGATGGAAGGTAGTTTTGTGTACAAGAACTGAAAGAGGCGCAGGTATTCAAAGGTTTGCAAAATGTGAAGAGAAAGAAGCCAACGTAAATTATCCTCCCAGGATTTCATTGACAATTTTTTTTTTATCTTGTTTTCTCTCAAGCATTTAATCTTACTTCACATTTCAGGTGTGGAAATGTTACAATCAAAGATATAGAAAGACATTTTTGTAGACTTGACATTTTTATTTCTTAATAGTAGCACACAGAATAAAAGTGGATCTTGTCCCCTAAACAATCAGTCATCCTGACCTTGTGAACCCAGTTGATTCACAAAATGATGTTAGTTGGATCAACCAGGGCTCACGAGGGGGAACACGATGCTATTATTGCTCATTAAGGTTGGAGGACCAGTTTGTGCAAAGGAGATTTAACCAAACTCTGCCAAGCACTGTAATCTGACCAGACCCGCTTCATACTTTGCTTCCCCCTCCTGGATATAAGAACATAAAATAAAAAGAACCTGCCAATAAGTGACACACAACAAAAAATAATTATGAATTTAATAAATAAATATACAAACAAACAAATAAATCAGTGGTTGGGAGCGTCTTTAAGATAAGAAAGTAAAATTGCATCGCTGTAGAGGTATCCTTTAACACTGCAAAGAATTATCTCAGGACAAGTTCATGTTTTCATAATTTTATCCTTTTCCTTTCTGATATACACATTTGAATAAACACTGTGCATTTTCTTTGAGTGTATGACTTGTGCACTAAAAAGGTTTGGCTTTTTGATATTAGTGTGACTCCCAAACAAGACCATATTGACAAATGCCAGTTTTGATAAATTAATATATCATCCTTTAGCATGATTTTTAGTTAAATAAACAGAGTTTTCTGCAAACCGTAATTATTTTCTTGTATGCCAGTTTGTGATTCTCGCGTTTCATTCATTGAAAAGTTTCAAAGAGATGCTTTTAAGAAGCAATGATCCCATTACTGCCTTTAGGATTTATTTTCTGAGATCCGAACTTCATCTGCAATTTTAAATTTCTTTAGTTTTTTTTTTTTTTTTTTTGATTCTCTGTAATTTCCCAGTTAACATGCATATTTCCCTGATACTCTTCAATACTATTAATCAAGTTACAGTTTTTTTTCTTTTCCCCACCAGACCCACCACAGGAAATATGTTCATTTGATCAACCCTGCATTGTGCAGGACTGATAAGATTAGCTATCAAAAGCAGTGGTGTTTCAAAGTGCTGCAATTAATGCTCTCATTATTAAAAAATCACTGAGTTAAAAGCACTATTTCTAGAGGGGATAATCACACTCTTGCTGTCATGCATATCTGGCACCATAAAGGAGCTCACAGCAGAGGGTGATGCTGAGGGGGAAAATGTCTGTATGGTAAAAATGAAAATCAAAACACTCTGTAACATTAACAGATTTTTTTTTTTCTTTTTTACCATTCATGTGCTTAACTATACCATTTTTTTGTTTGTTCCTTTTCAGTGTAGATTTAGACGTCAAAATCAGTTACATGTAATCACTGTTTACACCTTCTTGGCAGACCATTATTGTACTCTTAGTAACCAGACTTTAGTAGTGGCACTACAGAGTTTGGACCACACAGGCTGTTTCCTATATGCTATGGTAATGTACTCACACACACACACACACACCCCCTCACACACACACGTCTCCCAATCATTGTTTTCAGTGCACTGCCCAAAGGATGTTTATGAGTGTAAGTGCATTGAGTTTAATTATACCATCTGTCCTGCTTTCATGCTCAGCTATAAAGTTTTCAACATCTATACTTTTGCTATTTTTGATTAAACTGGGGCATGCAAATCATTTTTTTTTTTTTTGTTCTTTTTATTAGTATCGGAGGTGACAAGTGCATCAAAAAAATATGATAATTTTGAAAATAAAAAGGATTATTATGTGCCCTAAGGCATCTTGGGTCACACTGCTAATTTCACAATTGTCAAGGAGACAATTGACAAACAGTGGTTATTTCTGTCCAGTGGATAGTCACCAGCAATGCAGGCTACAATGCTAAATAGCACAATGTGTTTGCAAACCACAACAAAAAATTCATTAAAATTTCACCAATTTCTGCTTTTACCTGATTTTCTTAATGTTTGTTTTTTTCATTTATATTCTAATTTATTAAAACACACTTCCCTTACTTCTATTTTAAAGAGTAAAATCCTCTTAGCATGAAGATAGAACTACAAAATGTTTTGATTTTACTTTTGTTTTGCATGCTCAAATTGTTGGAACGCATTACACTGAGCCTTACTGTAAGCCTTACTGTAAGCCCATGGGCATTAAGTGCCACGACCATGAATTAAAGAGCAACTCCATCAGAATAACTGCTGTGTAGTCTTTAAAAAGTGATTAAAAATATATATTCTTGTAATGTAGTATCATTTAGAATTGCACTGAAAAAAAAAAAAAACAACTGTGTGAAATTGTGCAGATAATCAGCTAAATCCCTCAACATGAAAAGCTAATTGCTCCAGAAATTAGCTGTACCTGAGGTCCATTTGTTTGGTCATGGCTAGTTTCATATACCGCACTGAGTGGGTATTAGCACCAATTAGAAGCGGGTCAGAGTTCTTGAAGGTCGGACTTTAATGTAGGATCATTGAAATGCTAATTATAAACAGATTAGAAAGTTACGCTGGTTTATGAGGGGGTTCTTTGGTAATTTGAGCAGTTTTCCCCTCCTTTTAGCATAATGGATTATTCTCCCTGTGTCATGCAGTGGCAGATTTTCTATTTCATTTTTAATTGATTTCTTTCCTCCCTTATTTAACTTTTTTTTTTTTTTTTATCAAATTCATTTTGAAAGAATTGCTTGAGACTCATATGTTTGTTAATTTATTTTGGATTTGTTAATATTGTCTTGAAGGTTATTCTATCCACTGCAACAACAATTTGCATTGTTGATTATTGTTACCTTGAACTTAAAAAAAACATTCCTGACCTGATTTTCGATGACGGTGAAGGTAATTCTTGAGATAGCAACACTGTTATTACTCAGCTGCCACCTCAGTGGAAACCCACAGTGGCCCCTCCGACTCAATTCTCTTTCATTCACCTGCCCTCCTTGTCAGCTCTCTGGCTCTTCTTATCTGTAGAGGAACTTCCCATTTGGGGCTAACTGAAAACCGTTTATTCACTGCTTCACCCAAAGCCCTGCTATTAGAGCAGAGGAAACCACACTATGTCAAGTCTGTGTTACTATCTGTCTGGGACCCAGTTCCACTCGCAAATCCACACACATTTGCAGTTTGAAGACACATATACAGAAATTAACTTTAATCTATTTATAACTATGGTACAGTTTTTTATTTATTTATTTTTTACTTCAACTGTAAAAAAAAAAATAATAAAAAAATAAAATCTCTAAACTTGGCTTATAGATAAACATTATAATTAAAACATTTTAGCATGTTCTCACAAATATATTTATTTTATAAACAACTTACTGAGCATTGATTCTTTTTAATAAGTATAGACATCTATGACAATAAATCAAACAAAGTAAAGCACATATGGATCTCACATCATACAATTAAATTTGTTTTCAAAGTTGGACAAGGATATATATTTAGGCTCTGTTGTAGTTTACGTATAGCTTATTTTGCCTCATCAATGATTGTATTTTTGTGCAGTTGGTTTCCTAATATGTACGTTTCCCAGTTGTGTAGGGAAGCATACATAGAGAAATGAGCTATCTGTCTCTGCTCACCTGATAAGGAAAAACAGCTTCAAAATTGTACCGTCTTGGACACATTTTGGGCCTGCTTTGACATCTAAGCAGTTCAAATAATTTTCATAATTTATTCCCAGTCCACTTTAAGAAAATGTACTCTACCAAAAATGCCATTATATGCTCGGCTAGCCACATAGTTAGAAAATGGAAATAAGGATTTAGTAGCAATGAATAAGGCCAAAATGTGAATAAAAATTAATAATCAGGATGAGATCGACCTAGAGGTGTTCTATGCAATCATAAAAGTTAAAGATAGGTCATTTTAAAATGTATATTTGCTCACAACCAGAAGACAATAACTACTCAGGATGTAAACAACACAGTAACAGGCTACACTGACTGAAGCTGTAAACGTAACACGTAGAATAGAAATAAATTCTAAGAATAGTCTCTTAAAATTCTAATAATTATTCATCATTCATGTTGTGTCAGATTTAGAATGTACATTAAGCCATTGATCACTTTAAAAAAAATAATAATTCATCATAAACAGCAGAATTCATCAAGATGTTTTTGAATATGATGACCAAAACGTGACATTCCTGGAGACATATTTTTATTTTTAGGTCTTATTTACTGAAAAGCAAAACTAACTGAACCAATCCTCAATGTGATGGATTTGAAACAACAAAATCAAGCAGGTGTCAAGTCAGTAACCACACTTCCATTTATTTTCATTCCCAGTGATTTCTCGGCAATAAAAAAAATACAAAAAACCCCCCCAAAAAAAAAAACAAAGGCCTGTGGATTGACCCAAACACACGTCTGCTTTGTTTGTCTTTTATTTTTTTTTACTCTTTTTTGTTCTTCAACCACATTCTCCCCCCTACTGCACTGCCTCTGTGTCTGATATGTTGTAAAGAAGAGGCAAGAAATCTTAAGGGGCTCAACTGACTCAGCAGATCAGAAGAGGAAAAAACCACCACGAATAGCTGGGAGGCTGTCTGTGTGCATGCAGAGCTTCATGTGAGCTCATGTCGGTCTGCAGGTAGGGTGGCAGAACGGCTGTTTTTTTTTTTAGTTGTTGCTGTTGTTGTTATTGCGAATGTCTGTGTGCTTATTGCCGCGAGGCTGAAGTCAAGCAGCCTTCCTCCTTCATGATGAAATTGTCATCAGAACATGAAAGTGCCAAAACATCAAACAGGACCTTTAATTGTGAGCATGAGTATGTGTGTCTTGGAGAAGTACTGGTAGGCATTCTGACATTCCCGTCTACAGGCCATATTGTGACAGGAGTCTGAAGGCCGGTATGAGTTCATGTGATGCTTCATGCAATTTAGTGCATTTTGTAAAAGCCACCATTTAATTTGAAGCTCATGTTTGGATTAATAATATTGAACAGTTACTAGTCGTGTAACAGTACGACAAAATCCGCATTCAGTATGTGTTTTAGTTTGGAACTCTGTTTACAGTTATGGTAAGGGAAAACAAATAAAATACTAACAGCAATTAAAGCACAGCAGTGAATGTTGTCACAGTGAGGGGGAAATTTGTCTTAAGAAAAATATTGAAAGTATATTTCAGAAAGCTCTGGTTGGTCAATGCTCCATGTTTTTTGAACTACTAATCATTATTTTCTTATGTGTCTTGGTGTATTTAAAACATAATTCAATACAGTAAAAGATCAAGTCCTTTCTCATCTATGACGTATTTGTGTTAAAGGGGCAGTATTATGCATTTTACAGGCATATATTATCATTTTGTAGCACAGTCAACTAACTATGTTAACTGTAGTTGCTGTGTATATGAAACATGACTTGAAAGCAATTGGATATTTGTTCTCTGTCTCTTTAAGAAGCTCCAATTCTTTTCTTCGGCACTTCATTACAACAACGCTTCTCAACTGTTCTTAGCAGTGTTGAACTGAGACGTATGATGAGCTCAGCCACACAGTTCCACCAAGTGATTGATAATTGCTGCTGCCGCCTGTTTGTAGCATCTGAGTGGAAAATAGGTGGCGCTTTGTGGGTCAAACCTTCAGGCACCCCCTAATGGCTGCCACAGGAGATTCAGGGATTCCTCAAACATACATTCAAAAAATCAAAGCAACACTCCAGTTATGATTTTGATGAGGAAATAAGATTATAAGATGATACTCTAAAACTTTCCATTAGCATTGTGTGTACTTTTACATCCCTTGCCATTTGTGAGAGAACAAAAATAACACTATCTTCTAATCTTGTGTAATGTACTGTTAAAGGAAAATTAGCTGACATATATCTCCATACAGGGGTAGAATTGTACCAATAATTACAGATCGGTTAAAACATTTAAAGCCTTTTCTCTCCTTTCTCTCTTAGTATGTCATTCTTGCCAAGTTTTCTACATTTCAGATAGCTTCCTTAGAGATGCTTTTAGTTCTCCTGTGCTCCATCACACAGCATAGAACACATTTGTCTGTCCAACAGTCTATCTGTCCATGACAAAGACAGACAAGCCAGTGAGCTTCTGATCATACCCCTCCCACGTACACCCCCAGCCCCTGAAACACCCACCAACCCTCCCACTAGTTCTGCCGAGGCGAGATTAAACAACAAAGTGGCTCGATTAATCCATTTGAAGTGATGTGGCATTAGGGCTTGGAAGGAGATGGGCTAACAAACATGCAGTGCCGCAGCTGTGTGGGCTGTAGATAGAGAAGTGGGGGAGTAGGGGGTAGTAGTGAAATTAATTGACCTCCATGATAGCAATTAAAAACAAAGAGAGGAGAAAACAAAACAAAACATGGGCCTGTGCCTGTGAAACAACATGCAACTGCTTGGATGAACAGAGGGGAAGAGAAATGAGACTAACTCTGAAAGTGGCTGACTCATACGAGGACTTTACAATTTTTATGAATTTTTTATTTCTTAGTAGTGACAGAGGTTGTAAGCCATCGTCAAAAAAAAAAAAAAAATAGTAAATGCTTCAGTCACACTAAGAAAAACAGTCAAAAACACCCAAACCTTATTTGTACCGTCGCATCTCTGCAGGCTTACATCAACAAAAGCTCTGGAGCATTTTCATACAGCATTGTCTTTATCTCTTTAGGCCCTTTCATACCAAGCATCCCCCTCTGCATGAGCACTCAAGCCGAGGTACAGAAGGCCTCCCACATATCCAGCTAGTTGTTTCTTGTGTAAATGATGTTGTGAGTTCAAGCATTTGTTTATTCTTAATCCTCACTTTATCCTCCCTGATATAAACCTAGCGATTTCTTTGGCAGCAGGGCCAGTAGCGTAGCAGAGGCATGCCGGTGGCAGAGTCTGTCTTTGATCCTTCATCTCAGCCACACACCTGAGTGATGATGGCTGTGCTTGTAGCATTATCCCTGTGTACTCCAGGTCTTTCATTACACACCGGTCCAATGAATGCTGTCATTGATGGGCAGCGGAGACACCCATGTTTAATTTGCTTATAGGCATTTAGAGGAGATCACTTTAAGAGCTGCTGTTTTGTCTTGCAAAATTGAGAAGTGATGAGGACTCCAGGGGGTTTTGGAACTCTTTAATAGCTTCTGTTTGGTAAACACGCATCCTGTTTGCAGAGCGTGTATGAATAGATACTTCATAATGTGTATAATTATTTGTGCTATAAGGTGGCTTATTGTTTCTATAGCTCTCTACTTCCTCAGTAGATTTTTTTAAAATCTTTTGTAGTAGGTGCAGACAACAACAAACGATTGAAACAATTGTGTTGTAAAAAAAAAAAAAAAATCTACATATTATGTAACTTTTTGGTTATTGTATTTGTCCACACAATAAATTTCATTTTGGTTCCACTTTTCTCTTTGTGAAGTCATTTAAAGGATAAATATACCATGCTACATAAAAAAGTTATTTGTTTTCTTTCTTGTTTTTACAGTGTTTTTTTTTTTTTTTTTTTTAATAGGAAGATGAGGTTGAAATAGTACAGACATGCCTGGAATCTATCTGGGCACTTTGACATTTAAGTGTTAGAGAGACAGCTTGGGGAAAGAAACTGCCTCTTATTTTAGCAAATACCTGTCTGTGGCACCGACTTAAGGTTCAAAGTCTAAACAGTTTGTGTCCAGGATGTGTGGTGTTTGCGAAGATATTAACTGCCTTTTTCCAGTATGAGGCCTGTATGGAAGGAAGTTAGAAGTTAGGTATTGCACAGCAGGCAATACCTAAACATTTTTTTTTTCTTTTTGGAAGACAGACTAGCTCTAGAAATGTGAACTTTTTCTTTTTTTAAATTGCTCGTAGTTCTATAAAACCTATAATTTTTTTTCAATATGTATGTGTTTTTTTTTCAAAAGTCATGTTATTACACATATTCCAAATTGTAACTACAGCAAAACCTGCTTTTGCCAAACTATTTACTCAGAGGGCAAGTTACAAATGGCTGCAATACATTTCTGATTTTTATTGCAGAGGGTTTTTTTATTTTTATTTTTTTAGTTTATATGAAACTCAGTCAAACGAGACATTTGGATAAAACCTTTTAAACATGTTTTCAGTGTACCAGGAGATGTTAGATTTGTTTCAAGTACCGCACAAACTGCAAGATGTACATCTTTGTGAGGATAAGCTACACACCAATTCCATTTGTATGTTAAGATAAATTGATAGTGAAAAGTATTGTCTGACATTTAAGTACAGCACATGCCTGGTGCAACATTTCAAAGTTTGAAATTGTTGACTGTCGGTGAATTGAACATTTTGATGTGCAAACCAGAACATCTGTTTTAAATTCACATTCTAAATACACTTCAATCAGCTTTTTTTTTTGCTTGTTTTTTTTTTTTTTTTTTTTTACGTGCCTCAACATCTCAGCTGACTCAAAGGAGAAATATGTACCGAGGCTTCTGTTTCCTCCCATTTAAGATTATGTCATTTAGAAATGCACCCAGTGAAATATGGGAAATATCAGCTGTCTTCCATAACTATTTAAACATTTTTCATTTCTTGTGTCCTGTAATCAATCTCAATTGAAGCATCGGGCTATTATATAAAAGACATCTGTCTTTAGTCTTCCCTATCCTGAAAGGCGGAAATTGAATTTATGGACAAAATACAGCAGGCATAAAAATGCTCACCAGAAACATGGAGAGATTTGTTCACTTGTTACTGTGTGTTATACTGCGAATGATTTAGCTTACAAGAGCAGAGCTTACGGGAATCTTATTTGAAGGCTGAAGCATCTCAAAAATGGGATTATAAAGATGTTATTGAATTTGAATCACTGTTTGGATCAGTGATACAGGTTTCTAGCTTAGACGACACGCATTTATTGTCTCGTCCTTTTAGCTCTAGTTTTTATTTTTTACACACAATGTTCAATCATTGTGCTAGAGAATCTTTTACCTTTTAATCTGCATGAGCTCAGTAACAAAAAAGCAAATGGTGTGTGTGAGCATTTATTATTTCCACACTTAATAACAGACAGCTCTAATAGGTCCCAGGTGAATGCTGTGTCTGATTGTGTGTTCACACGTGTGGGTGGGTGGGAATATGGAATGGGTAACCAACAACAGGAAAAACGGAAGAAGGAAAAAAAAATAAAATAAAAAGAGGTTAATTTGGTTTGGCTCAGGTGAGGTAATTATTCCTTTCCTCCACTTCACTGCACACCCATAATGATTATTAACAAGCTTAAAGTACTTGAGGAGCACTGGGAGCTGGTGGCTAACAACACGAGCCCCAGGAAAGGAAGGAGGAGGGGGCTAGGAAGAAGGGATGGATGGCAGGATGAAGGGAGGGAGAGAATTGGGAGGATGGGGAATCGCTATGCTAATGAGGCTGGCCTTAATCACACATTACCCATAATAATCTGCTGGGAGGAACTCAGGTTACGTGGGTCACTGGTTTGTTCCACAACAGGCAATCATTTTTACTGTGTTCTTTCTCTGACTCATTCTTTACTTTTTCCACAGTTTTTTTAAACACACATATATATATTTTTTCTTTCTTATCATATGGAGTCTCATTTTTGCGTGTGCCTTATTTGGTGTCTCAGGGCCATGTACAGCAAGTGCTCAAGGCAGCCCCACCAGCAGGGCGCCACCAGGCACTAAGTAAATAAATACAAATAAAAAGAGATTACTGTGAGATGCACTGTGAGAGGGCTTTCTATTTTTTGCATGTATTGTATTATGGGACACTTTTTTTTTTTTTTTACTTGACTTCATCTTTGTCGTATTCCCAAACCAACCCTGAGATCTTTACTTGTAAACAATGCCATACAAGTTAACATGTTTCTATTATATATTAATAAACAGGTCAGATTGTACTATGGCAAAAAGAAGCATACAAGAAAGTTATCAGAAGAAAAAAAAAATGTTTACGTGTTTTGGACAACAATTAACTTTGGATTGTTGTCGCTGTACTATTTCAAGAAAGTTATACCATTTAATATGTCTGTTGGACATCCAGCCATGAGAGACTGAATACAAACTGGTATTTGAGATGCTTCACCCTTCAAATAAGATTCTTTAAGCTGCAGTCTTATAAAATAAATCATTCAAGAGGAGGAGTTCATGAAGGAAAATCTATGACCTATAAAACCTCAGGACTAGGATAAAACTGTCCTGTTTGTTCCATCACTCGGGAAGGTGACATAGGGAAGACGGTGCACAAATCCTTTTTTTTGCTGGTAGAGGAAGGCTGCTCCTGAAACTCCAGAAGCTTTTGATCCAAAATGCAGACAAAATTCAGCTGAAGGAATGAACATTAATCCTGGTTTTATTCAGAATTTCTGCAGAAAGAACATGGTAGCTACAGGTTCCCCAAGACTGCTGTCAACAACCGACACAGGTTGCTACCACCCACTGAAGGAGAAGCACATTGGTGCTGGCTGGTTGCCTGCCAAAGGGTGCCGATGACCTTTGAGATCTGATAAATGTCTCTTTTACCACGTGTCACGTCAATACACTGTACACTGTTAGCTGCAAGAGCTAACTTGTGATTCCTGACTCAGTCTTAGCCAGCCAAAAGCTCACATTGTCCGTCGGAGCTACTTTTATGGTAAGTGTGGTGACTGGGTGGTAGAAATAGCTTAGGGTGATCATTGTATGTGTTTTGTGTACTTTATAGTGTTTAGAACTGTTCCAAATAGGACAGGCCCCAGGGCACACTGTAGCTGAGGCTAGAAGTGATTCTATTGGTCAAGCTTCATTTCAGTCTGATCAATGATAGTCCGGTAACACAATCTCACCTGTTCTTGGGTATAAACAGGCCACGAAGCCTATGGTATAAACAGTGTACTACAAAGGTTTTTATGCATAATGGGTCATTTTAATTACAGAATTTAATTACATAACACGTTGTTTTTTAATACGCATTGATGCTTTACCAATATTTGTACCATAAAAGGTCGAACATAGAAAAATAAACAATATAAAAATAACCTGCTGCTCTGCTCCTTTGAAGCCACACCGTTTTCTGTGATCATGACTAGAGACCAAGTTTTTTCTTTAATTATTGTTATTTCAAACTTTGTAAAATAATAATCCCACTTGTTGTAGGAACACAAAAACCATAAGCTTAACAACACAGGTTTTTCAAATAGCTGAATGGAATCCCACTTTTCCAGACGGCACTAGCAGATCCTACGGTTCACCTAATCTGCCTCCATGTGCTTCCTCTCTCTTTCTCGCTCACTCCTTTTCTCTCACTGGACGGGTATTTCTTGGACATCTGTTCTTGGCAAGCAAAGCAGCAGCACTAGTACTGCTCCCGCTCCCTCGAGGAAAAGATGGGATGTAGGCATAGTGGTTAGAGGGAGGAGGGAGGGCAGGGGAGGGAGGGGATGAAGGCAAAACAGAGAATGAGAGTGAAAAGGGTAAAGAAAGAGGAAAAACTCACACCATGCACACAGAGATGCACAGCAGTGAAAAGCTGAAAGAGAGCAATATGGAAGTGGTGAGGCAGGTCTTGAGGAAGTCTGTTAGTGGTAATTGGGAGAGGGGGATTACCACATGGGACCAGCCCTCTGGGTCTCTCAGCAGCACTGGGCAGGCTGTCAGGGCCAGGAACGGGGGTTACATGGATTGGGATGATTGAGATTTGTGCACGTTTCCAGCAAAGATGTTTCTGGTAGAAAAGCCGAGAGGAAATTAACATTAATGGCATGTGACATTCAACTCCTGATGGTTATGAGTTAGAAAACTACAATCCAAAATCTACTTGATATGTGTCTAACTTCAGCTTTATGGAGCGAGACCAACCTCTCAGACATTGTCAGAATTTAGAAAGGCACTATTTTTTTCCATGGTCTGGATGTCCAAGTAATGTAGCCTATCAATTACATCCTTATTTTCTGTTTGTGTTTCAGCAGAAAAAAAAGAAGAAAAATCATTTTCTTTCCACCTTTTTTTTTTTTTTTCACAAAATGCAATCTGAAACTAAGTAAAACAGTCAGCAGTCAAGAATGCTGAGCTGCAGACAGTTCAAAGCAACGTTTTTAAACAATTACAGATGGCCACAACACAGACTGAGAGCTTGTCGAATCATCTGCACATATAATTGACAGGAAGATCAGCAAAGGGAGTGAGACAGACTGGGCCATATCTTGACAGGCTTCAGGTTAAAATGATTAATTACCTCGAAGGCTTCGGCAACTTCCTCTGGTTGCTGTGGTGTTGTGGGCTGCAGTGGTCCAGGGTCTAAGGCCTAAGGTGATGCTATCACAGCTCCGTTTTTTACCGTTTCTAATTGAACAAATTTAGCACATGATTTAAGGGAATGACATATGAAGTTGCAGAACATTTCACATTAGCCAACTTTGTTGATTCTTATGTTCTGCGCTGGCCGTGTTTCAGTGGGGACTGGTCGTGTGTCATTCAGAGGGTTGTGAGTTTGATTCTAGCTTCCCCTCTCCCTCATGTTGAAGTTGCCAACCAGTTTGCAATAGTTTGCAGCGGTTTATGTGACAGGGAAAATCTGACCCACTGAAATAAAGTAATTGAGTTTTTGAAGCAAAAGGGATATGACTGCAGCTCCACTTCTTATTTAGATTCTTCAATTGGAAATGCCTGTTTATGAAAATGTTTAGTGTTCATCGTGGAATCTGCAGTTTAAAGTCTCCTTGGTCAATTTTCAAATAGAGAGAGGATTTAATTGCAAACTCTTTGGGTTAACCATTTAGAGAATACATGGCAATGTGTTATGTATGGCGGAAACTGAATTTATTCATAAGCAAATCTAAATATTGTTTTGAGACGTACTGTTTTGCTAGAAAATTTTTGGTGTGTGTTGAAGTTTGAAGAATTTATTTTTAATTACAGCACAATTTTCCCTTCAGTATCTCCACTCAGGGTAGAGAAGGAGCATTTCTATTCTATTCTATTTTATTCAACAGTTAAACTGGCTAGCTTAACTAGCAATTTCCAATCTCTGTTTCAGCAGACCCCAGCAACTTTGGTTCTAGTCTTCGTTATCAACTCGGACATTTGAAAGCTAAATATTTCTACTTGATCTTGGAGTTTAGTAGACCAGCAAAAACAATTTGCATTGCTCAACACACCACTTAAAAAGATGCTACTATCCATCCTACCAAAGAATTAGATGACAATCTATGCACCTGCTGGAAGAAAATTTGTAGCAAAGACTCACGCGACATGCATTAAGGCTCTATGTCTCCATCATAAAATGTTTCCATTAGCCAAAGTTGAGGGGCATCAGGTTTCCTTAGTTTCAAATTTGTCCTATTCGGCACTATTGATATTTCAGATAAAATTCCCAAATGAAGTTCAGAAATCTTATCTGACTCAGCAAATTTTAGCACTACACCTTCAAATTTAGTCAAATACTTTTAGAACATTTTTATATGCTTGGTTCTTCTTCTTTCTTCATTTTGTTGCAGTACCCCAAGCCTCTGGCATTATCATTCCATACCTTTATAACCCAAATATCCCCTCACTCTCTCTTTCCCATATGATGATCCTCACACGGCCTCATACTCCTCCTTCTATTTTTCCTTGGAAGAATTTTAGATTTGTAATTTATTATTTGCAAGAGAAACTGTTATCAGAGTGAGTTTGCTATCGGGGGCCACTTCATTAATCACCTAGCCTTTCCTCTTCATTTGTTCCCAGATAGGCTGTGGTTCACTGGGTTCCAGGCACTGATATAAAATGTGGAAGTAAGAATCACCTCCTACTTTTTATCAAATGCTGAGAAGGCAGTCAGATAGAAAAAAAAAAGAACACAAACTTCAGAGATGTGTGGGGAACCAGTATCTGTATGTGTATGTGTTTTTGCTAACAAGGTTCTATTGTAAAATTAGTTGAAGCACTGACAATATATAATCTAAGTGTTAGATTTTAACATTCACACAAAAGCAAAAAAAATTGCAGCAAAAGACAACGTGAGGGAAACAGCAGACTAACCTCAGCATATGGAACTGATCAGAGTCAGTTTGCTATCGGGGCTCCTCTCACACTACTGCAAACTAAACAGATTACTCTTTGGGTTTTTACTTTTAACAAGGCACGTCACTAAGAACATGACAATTTTTTGAAGATTACATTTCCATAAGTTGCAAAAAAACAAAAAGAATATACTTGATAGAGCTACATTAGGCCACCAAACCTAGATTGTACTCCAGAAAAAAATGTCATGTTTAGTATATAATAACTACAAATGTCTTTGAAAACCAATGTTTAACTTTAAATGTCCAGTTGTAATGTCTAAATAAAATAAATAATTGTTCTTGAAAAACATTTTTAGACATCATTCATTTGTGAGACAGTTCAGCAGGAACTGTTTTATGTTTGAGTAAACATCAACTTTTCTCATTAGCTACAGTATCTAAGATTGGACACAATTAAAAGAAATGAATCTTTATCAGACTAATTCACAAATTGTTACCCACCTACTCCGTATCTATATTTACTCTGTTCCTGTTCAGGGTTGAGAGGGATATACAGCATATTGCTAAATGCTGTACTATTACCTTCAAAGATAAGGTAGCACAACCTTTATTCCTAGTTGAATTGATTACTGCGACAGAGTCTTCATAGTTCTGTCTAAAATGTCAATCAGACAGCTGCAGCTGATCCAGAACGCTGCTGCTCGTGTTCTCACTAAAACCAGGAAACTAGAGCACATCCACCAGTCCTAATGTCCTTACACTGTTTCCCTGTAGCTCAGAGGATGTTCCTTAAAGTAGACTGTTTTTTTCCACAAACTCTTTGAGCTGTTGGATATGCGTGTGCATTTTTTTAAGACCTTGGGACTTCTCAAGAGCCTTTTGTCACTGTCCTCACTAAGCATTGAATGTCTTTCTTGTGGTAATCTGAAATTAATTTGCACTTAAACTCATCTTTCTTCTTGGCTCAATGTTAAAACACTCTCATAATTACATGTCCCCCCACATGAAAACCAAGAACTAAGACACTGATATCACGAGCCAAGCTATTTTAATACCGCAGGTACTTAAGAGCCTCCTCTCTCCCTTTGTTTCTTCCAATCTCCGCCTTCTCTCCTCTCCTCCCTCGGTCTTCACTCGCAACTTATCTTGCAAGGTAATAAAACAAAAAAATTCCCATGCGTAGGGGCTTAAGCAAAAAGGTATTTGCCTGAGGGGAAACAGTAATAAGCATTGTATTGCTACACATTTAGTCGTGTATTTTCTCAGTGGGTCAGCTTGTGTTCTTGAATCATGTTAAACACTGGTTAATGCAAGTTGAAGCCTGACAAAGCGCTGTCAATGAAAAGCCCCTGATGATGAGCGGAGGAGAACGTATTACACAGTGCACACAGTAAACACATCACAAGTATATTGAGTGGCTCGTGCATTTAAAGTATTTCACTTCAAACGTTGGTAAATTTCCCTGTAGGGGCTTAAAACACACAAAGGCGCACACAAGCACACATACCAGAGCTGTTAACAAGATTTGTTTTGCATTAGTGCGTTCTGACAGGGAGTATTTGTAATATGAAAGTATTTAGGACTACCTGCTAACATCTGCTATTGATCACAGCTGTGTGTGTCCAACTTTGTTCACAGTGAGAGCTGCTAATAACCTTATCAGCCATCTTTTAGTTTAACTTCAGACTGCTGGTTGTTGTTAAAGATTTTTTTTTTTTTTTTTTTTAATGAGAGGGGGATGAATTATCTCGCTCGCTGCTGCAGGAGCCATCTTTTTAGTGATTTCATGCAGCGTTGACTGGTACAGACAGGGCCTCAGAGGTCACTGGCCCTGGGCAGAAATTCTTTCTGTGACACCTCATGTGGTACTCGTCGAGATAAGCAAACAGAGAGCTAGACCCACTGCTGAATGTAATTAGGATGAACAAACATGTCTCTAATAAAAATGTTATTGTCTGTAGTGATGTTTGAGAACGGGATAAAATTGGCTTTGAGCGCTGATATAATTATTTCATGCAAGTCATTTTCTACCGTTCATCTACAACAGCATAAAGGACTTTTGTGCTCAAAGGGGGAATGCACCATTATGTTTTTGAGCACATGAATTGAAAATGTTAAAAAACTCTGAAAAAAGTCAGAAAAATAAATAAATCACAATTAGACATTTTATAGTTTTATTAGATAAATATTACATTTTGAAATGAAAAGTGAGATTCTTGTCACACCCTTCAGGACATGAACAAACTGTCATGTACGCTTGATGAAGTTGCATCTTAGAGATTTCTGATGACATTCACTAAATTGATTATGTTAATGGCAACCAGCATCTCTGGCGCTTTATCAAGTCCAGATATATGTCACTCACATTCAGTACCTCACACCATGGGCTTCTTCCATGTATTTCAAAAGGCAATGTGATGTGTAAATTCAGCGTTTTATTATTTTTTTTATCTTGAAATATTAATGTTACCAATAATAAATAAAATAGAGGTTAGCATTTATTTCACTTCTCATGTACATAATTTACTTACTATTACTCCTCACTTACCTCATGTAACCAAATGACAGCTATACTAAGTTTTTACATTGATATATAAGGTGCCACTGCTCTGAAACACTAACCTCTGCTCATTTACTGAATGCATCCACATATAAATCGTCACTTTAATCTGATCACAGTCAATAAAATTACCTTTGTCTGCAATGATCATTGTGTTATGCATTTAGGGATAGCTGGTTCTGCTGTCTTGTGCTCACTTTTATTTCTTTCAGGCTTGTTTTTTTACACATTTGTTGATTTCTGTCACAGAATGACGAGAACTTCTGAGAGCTACAAGGCTGAAAACAACTGGAAAGTTCCAAAAAATATGTCCCCTTAGTTTAAGAGGAGGGATCATAACTTTCTTGACAATGGATTGTTTATTTATTTGTTACAGCTACGTTAGCTTAATATCTCTAAGGAAGGTTTGCTTGAGATAGCTTTACCTTTCAATTTGTGGTTCTTCTTGTCTTGGAAGAATGTTAATTTTAAATAAAATACACTGTTTGTTACTTACTAAGAAGCTCATTATAACCTGATATGTGTCATCCTCTGACCCTCTGCTTCACAGTGTTTCACCTGCCATCTCTGCTCTGCCTAATGTACACAATCTAATGAAGTGAAACTGCTGCGCAAGATATGGAAAGCTGTACTAATTGTCTGTCTTCCCATTGACTGAAGGCTAAGTGCTTATAAAGAGTCTCTCCTACAGCGAGAGCTGCTGTCTACTGACAGACATGACCTGCTGCTAAAGCCATAACAATAATCATAAAGATTAGGTTAACAGTGGGAAATGGCTGTGGAACACAAGAGTTCACAGTGGGCTAAATGTAGCAACTTGTGAAAGAGTGCTTTGCATGATGTTATAGCCATGCAAGCGGCGCACATATTTATGGGCTTTTATGAAATATCAGATTATTTAGATGACAAAAGACATATAATCCATAGCTTTTGAATGAGTGCACATTGGGAAATTTGTTTAGTGTATTTTGAAATCTGCTGCATATGTGCAGAAGCATGTGCTTTAAGTATCCATTTATAACTTTAATAAATATTAGCCAAAAAATAATATGTATAAAACTTTTACCTTTTGGTAATTATGTTCTAATATTGCTTAAAAGAAATAATATATTGAAAAAGCTTTATTCTGATTATGCAAAAAAAAACAAAAAAAAAACATGAGTGCTGCCTGCTTTGAGAGATGTATATCCATTATCAGTGAAGTGGATTGGTTTGCAATGCTTAATTACCCCCTGTTACAATAAATTCTGATCTTTTATAGTAGATTAATCCTGTCTGAAAAATATGCTTTCATTTTGTTAACAGTGCAGATTTTGTTATTTGTTTCCTCCTTTACCAAAAATTGAGTTATGCATTGTGGCAAGATGAAGTTTGACCCTTATGTCACGGTTGAAGTGACATAAGGGTCACTTTAGTTATTGCATTGATTGAAGATGAGGGCAAGTTGAGGTTTTTCTCACTAGTTCCAGGCCCATTCAGATCAGCTCATATCTGCCTTGAGTTGAACGGATTGTATCCTTGTCTTTCCCATTTTCAAGAATGGCTAAAAGAAACTGGCTTCCAAGTTATGTCAGATTTATAACCCAGGGAGACAGGAAAGTGTGGATAACTTAACTTGCAGTCACACCATTTCTTACCTTGTATGCTGGTAGATGTAAAAGTGCTTGAAATGTGGCTTTAATGGCAAAAAAATAATTGATGTGGAATGGTCATGTGGAAAATTAAGTATGCGTTACTCTTAAAATGTTCAATATTAATGATTATAGGAAATAGTCAATGAACACTACTGTACGTCAGGTATATTCTTCGGGGATTTGTCAAAAAACACAACTTAATAACATGCATCTATTTTCCACACAATGAATATTAAAAAGAAAGGCTTTTCTTGTGCATGAGACTACTATAATAAATAATACATTTTAATTTATTATTATTTTTTTTAATCTTCATCCAGTACTTTTATGTGTACACATATATAAATCCATTTGAAAAACTGATACGGCTACCTATTGAAGTAAAATAATAGGTGTCTTGGAATATAAAATGTGTTCTCAAGCTGCTAAAACTGTGGATGACTGTACAGAGAAGGAAAAGACAGAAGTGCACTGTTGTTGCAAACTCTTTTCAAAGCACTACACTGAGAAACTTGTCATGCAAATAAGTGTGACAGATCTCTTCATAGAGGGAGAACAACAAAGTAACAAACACAACAATGCTTATGAAATACAAAACTTGTGAAGATGACATTCTGTCACTAATTGAATCTGATGGCAAGACAGAAATAGAGAAATGTTTTCATTTGTTATACAAAAACAACCTTTATTATACATAATTCACTTTACGCACATTTTGTTGTTGCAATTCACACCGTATCACTCTCTGAATTATCATTCTGAATATGCAGAAGCTTTTAATAATTTAACATGTCAGTGTTTATTTTCAACAAGCCGCTGCGAGGATGAATTTGTTTGAATTTTGTCTCAGTTTTGATTCGGCGCCTTTTCTTCTTCTTGTGGAAAGTATGTCATTTGAAAAAGAAAAAAAATATATTGTTTATCTTTAAATAGATCAACATTTATCTAGAGCAGGAATTAAGGGCATATTTGGTTCATAAACATTTGTTTTTGCGCATAAAAAATTTTCACCTCTCTCATTAGCTTCTTGAACTCCTTTATCTGTGAACATATATGTTTGCTTCACCCAGCTAATATCCCTGTATTGACACCATATATATGGGATTTCCTCATGAGCCTCTTGATTCACCGTCTGTTTTATTTACGTCCAGCATGTGGCCGGGAGCTTTTGACTGTTACATATCTGACACAAACCTCAATGAGTCACCAAACAACAGCCGCCGTATTATTCTTCCACTTTACACTGTCTGCTCTCCATGATAACATCTAGCACACAATGCATTTGACTTGTACGTTACTGACACCAACCTCAAAAGGGTGCTTGCTACGTTTTACACACTAACATGCGCTACAGTTTCTGGTTTATATCATTCCTTCTTTCTGTCAAATGAAAAAAAAAAAAAAAAGGCAGGCTTGATAGCATCTACCAGCCACAGCTGGGCTCTCTGCATTTGTGTTAGCAGGAGACCACATTTGTTTCCTGAAAGGTCGGAAAGAAAGAGAGCGAGTCACCACAATGCATGTGTACTTCGGGAGTGTTTTGCACCGTACGCATGTATGCGTGTGGGGAATCCTTGACAGTGTGGCACTTTCTGGCACTGTTTGGACTTCACCTATTAATCCAAATAGGATTTCCTGAGAGCAGGCAGAAAAAAGTAAAAAAATAAATAAATCAGCAAGTTTATTTTATGTTGAAGTTGTTGTTGAAGTTTTCACGTCTTTCCAAATAGTCCTGCACTCCAGTAATTGGCCATTATGATGACAATTGAATTCTGAAGTGTGGGGCATTGTAGTTTTATTTCGGTTCTGTAAGTCTGATTGTTAACAAAATGCAAAACCTGTGCCACAAAAACTGGTACAGCTTGATAAGAGAAATAATTAATCACTTGCTGTAAAAGGAAAAAAAAAAACAACAAAAAAAACAATAATAATAACATTTTAATATTGTTTTCTGATGCTTAGGGAAGGCCACAGTGCTGTCATCTCCCTGATATTTACAGTCAACAGAGAGTGAAGAAAAGCTGAGACTTTGGGTAAACCTGTGTTTCACCATCTACCTAAAACATTTTACAGCAGGATGTGAAGGTGTCCAGTTTGATTCAAATGGGACACTTTATTCATCGTCTGAGGGGTTTTGAAAACATCTCCAGAAATATGAAGCATTACTTTGAATGTCTCTTGACAGATTTTTTTTGTTTGTAACAAATGATTTAAGCAGATCTTGCTTGGAAATGAGCACTTATCAATAAATGTCACCTATATAAATGAAAGTAATGAATACATTCAGATACTTACATTGGTGGGAAATCAATATTTAACATGCAGCATGGAAGACTTCCAGCTCCCGTCAAAATAAATGAATATTTTTTAAATAAATAAATAAATAAATAAGCTACCTTTTAGCCTATTGAGGAGGTGCATGTTGTTTTCGTTTATTAATATATTTTTTAAATAATTTTTGTAACTAATTTCTCCACTGAAACACCAAGATTACTTTTTGAAGGGAAATACATTGAACATGACAGTGAAGACATACGTATTCCTAAACAAAAATATTAAATTGCTCCAAATTTACAGCATCTGCATAATTTATTGTTTGTCTAAATATACGTTTTGCCTTTGGGATCTTTGGCCTCCCACACAGAAACATTCACACCATGACAGATATACTAACTACGCCGCTGACATACTGCTCTTTTACACCTGCCACAGTATTGAAGGCCATGGTACTACAGCGCGCTGAAACAGGCGTGATGTTAGATTGTGAGACTTAGTATGGATTTGCTGTCACTTGGCCATGCGCAGGCTGTGACTGGCTGATCGGCTGAAACTCTCCCCGAGAGCTAAGCGCTAAATGCTATCGCGATTGCCGGGGATAGCCTCCCTATGTCTCTACCGTCTTCTGCACAAACAAGTGTCTCTGTGAGTTACTTCTTATAAACCTGTTAGCGGTTTGTCCATGCACACAGCAGATCATATTTATAATATGATGCCTTAAATCTGAGAGTAAGCACACACACACACACAAGCAGTCACATCACACATGGAGCCACTTAAGAGGGAAATTATGACATAGTGTGGCACTTGTGTCAAAGCTGGAGCTGTAGATTTTAGACGGGGGCCGATACGCTGCATAAGATCAGGCACATGTGCTCCTTTTTTTTTTTTTACTCAATTTTATTGTCTGCTTATTTGTTAAAAAAGAAAAAGGAAAAGAAAAACACTTGGAGTGGGATGTGCATGCCTGCTGTTTTATCACGTGTGTGCTGCTTGCATCATCTGAAAAAAAAAAAAAAAAGCAATACACATATGTTATTACCCTTTTTCACTAATAACTGAGATATTTCTGCAGAATCAGGTGGAATTGAGTGGCTGCAAGAGCTTGCCACTTGTATGATATCCATCACAGGAAGTGACATCCACATTTGGTTATTGATGGTGCATATGCTAATTCCCCTTTTATCACTTTAATGATGAAGAGGTTGATGCTGCGAGTGAGGAAATGTGGTTGCCATCAAATCTACTCTGTTACTTTTATGAATAGTTTCTTCAAACTATTTTGATTTGACAATCCATCTTTCATGATGGGCCTGAGACAATAGCCTTATCCTCAACATTACCTCATATATAGTCTATTTTAAAGTGAGATTATTTATTCATTCATTTATTTATTTTGATTTATTTGTTGCATACTTGTAAAACAGAAATTCTCGTGATCGGACAACTTACTTTGCCTTAGTCAGCAAATAGTTTCTTTACACATTGCAATGAAGATAACAGATAAACTATACTTATAGTTTACTAAGTACGGTACTAAAAGTTTTTATTTTATTAGTATTATTATTTTTATTTTTACCAACAAATAATTTGCTTTAGGACATTTTCCTCTCTGCTTACGCAGTGTTTTGAGCTGGGTTTTTAGAAAGGCGCTTGGATATATAAATGACATTTCACCTAAAATGCATCTAGCTCCCGACATGTCAGAGTGATGAAATGCCTTTATGAAATGAGCATCTCACTCTGTTGAAGTTTATACTTCCAACTAATGTGTTTAAAAATGTACACAAATACATTTTGCTATATTTTATAAACCAGCAGGTTTTCATCGAACAGTGTGATTGTTATTGACCTCTGTTACAGGAACAGGCTGAAAGAGGAAAGGGTCAGAGTTAAGTTGCAGTTCAGGCCAGATGTAGATCAAAGTCCAGGCTTCAAGGATCACTTGCGCAAAGTAATGTATAAACAAAGTACGTTTTTACATTTCTAAGTGTGAAAACAGACATGCTATTTAATGGTCCAGGGGTGTCAAACTCCAGTCCTTGAGGGCCGGAGTCCTGCAACTTTTAGATGTGCCTCTGCTGCACCACACCTGAGTGGAATAATTAGGTCATTAAGGCTCTAGAGAACTGATCTACACAAGGAGGAGGTAATTAAGCCATTTCATTCCAGCGGTTTTGTACCTGTGGCACATCTAAAAACTGCAGGACACCGGCCCTTGAGGACTGGAGTTTGACACAAGGACTGAAATTAGAAGACCTCTCTAAACAGTAAGGCAGTTTGCTTGCCACTTTGTTGTCATTTGCCCAATTAGGCTAAAGGTAGCGTGCTCTCCTTATGTGTTAACAAGCTAAATGGGAAATTAGACCATAAAGATAAGGTTGCGTCAGAGGATGTTTAGGGTCTCAGAGCAGCGCTTTCAACACCACTGTGCAACACCGCCTGAACAGAATTAATGAACCCTCTGTGGCAGGCTCCTGATGCATTTTTAAACAGCTTCTTTTCATTTCTGCAATGACATTTTGATTGCATTTGTTTCAGCTATAACTGTGTGAGAGAGAGTGAGGGTGACAGACACAATCATAGGAAAACAGAGAGGGAGCGATCGCTTCCCCTAAAAATAAATACATCAGTGTCATGGCAAAGCTATTCTGACGTAGCTTGTAAAGAGAGACATCACATTCAATAGGAGGCCAGACATAATAGTTTTGCAGTAAACTACCACTGACAGCAACTAGTTCAATACTGTGACCAACTGTCATGAATTATGAGATGTACACCAGTTATAACTTGTACACTCAATAAAAATTGATGTATTTTTGTTAATGCATAAACTAACTTTATGAAAAGGAAACTTAAAAAAATATTCAAATAACTTTTTTGGTTTTTTTACTTGTGATAAGTGTAAAATGTACAGATATACATACACAAATAAAACCATCCAGTGTTAAAGACTTTTGATATGATGGCTATCTAGTAGTAGCATACATACAGAGAAAATCCTACCTACTTTGGAAAATGGTATACATGCTTTTCATATTAAATATAAAGGTAGTCAAAATAGTGGTAAAAAAAAAAAAAAAACAACAAACAGATTAACACAATACAACAAAGACAAAACACATGTTGAAAATACTTAGACTGGATCAATTTATCACTTAACCTGAAGTTTTAAGAGATGGAGTCAGTTGGACCGCACATGTTTTTTACTCTGTGCGCGGGCTGGCATGGTCACACTGACCCTGTGTGTGCTTTTACAATATTTTGTTTTTATGTGGTTTTAGAAACTGACAGCCAGATGGGGCAACCCGCTTCATTTGTCTGACTGCGACATTTGCCATGCTCCTCCTGAGTGTAGGAGGTTTAAATCATTTTTAATTTGATTTAAACCTCAAAACCTAATTGAGGTTTAAAACAATAATTTAGGGATATTTTCACATCCCTATGTTTGAAAATAAAGGGATTTTCAAATTTCTCTATATGAAAATCTTATAATCTTTTGACTTGACACCAACCTAGGTTAGAGTCTGAAATAAAGTGTTAAATGAAACTGAACAATGTCAAACGCTCACTGAGGAATATAAAAAAAAAAAAAATGAATTGTGTTAAATACAAGAAAGTGAATTTGGCATTTTGTAAATTATCTCTAAGCATTTCTGGAAGGAAACCATGAGGAACTACTTTGGATTCTGGGAGAAAAGAGAAAAAGCACCATGTATGGTTGATATCTCTGTGCTAAGAAGACAACACTCACAGACAAAACAATTGGATATATTCAGCTTTTTTCAGTTCTAAGCTATTCAAGAACTTAGATACAGTAGGTTCAAAGAACAATCTTCCATTTCCTTCCTTTTATAACCACTGTGATACCCTGATATTTTGAAAGGATAATAAGCACCACAGCCCTTGGTTACAGATTGTTTTAAATTTTTATTATTTTTTTTAATTGCATCATCCCAGCTCTCGTCAGGGGTGGCGACCCTAAGTGGCGTCTGAGGTCAGTCTGCAGAAGCAGCCTTTGAAGCCCAAACATTTACCTCTCTCCCTCTCCCTATCACTCTGTGGGGCCTTGAATTGCAAATTGTTTCAAAATACGCATAATGAGCATGGTGGCAAAACGTAGAGGCTCTTTGTATTTCCCTCACTCAGCCTTTAGCACAACTAAATGAGTTAAGATGGGTCTATTGAATTACAAATGATTATTTTACTTACTCCTACCCAGCCCATGCATAATGAGAGAGAACAGAAGCCTGAAGAGAGGTTCCAGTGATTGTGATGGCGGGGATTGGGAACAATAGGCATGATCTTCTGCACATAAGCTATTTTGATGATACTACCTGATGTTTGTGTTGGGAAAACTGTCAAAGAGTGTAATCTTATGCGGAAGGAAAAGTTTTCATATTAGAAGACATTTTGTTTAAATAGATGCCCCTTTGATTGTTATCGCCCGAGCATACAAATTCTGTCTTTGTTCTTAAATTAGTTAGACAGGTTGTCTCAAATACCGTGATGCATTGTGTAATGTTCTGTCTTGTAGGAAATCGTACAATAACTTAAACGACCTTTTAACGAAGTGGCTTAAATTTTTAGTAAATAAGATATGATGTAAAATCTACATAAGTCATGGCTTATATTCTGTATTTTTATCCAGTCTGGTAGTGTTGTCTTTCTCATTCAGCACAGTTCAATACCTTAACAGCAACCAGAAATACAAATTTCCAAACTTTTGTTTCATATTTCTATGCACAGCCAATAGTGTGGAAATAAATGTCTTAGCATAAAAGGTTTACTATTTTTGTCATTTTTTACAGAGTGAGATACAATCTGAAAAACACTGATAATACGGAATACATAAAAAATACAAGATAAGAAATTAATAAAAAGGCTTATTTTAAATAGGGAGGTTGATGAAACCACCACTGAATAATACCAACTCAGAACTACGGAATCCAGTTTAAAATCTTCTATCAGGTAAATTTATTTTTGTTAATTTTTGTGCAACAAGGCAAGAGAAGACTTCACTGATAAAGAGCAGCTCAGTAGCTGATGGATAGATAAATAAATCTAACCTCATCCTGATGTGTGTGAGCTTTACTTTCAGGAAAGTCATGCAGCGTGGGAACTTTGTTAGCAACGAAGCTGAGATGGGATTCAAGCAGTTGCCTGATGAATGATTCACAAAAAGTGATGCAAAGGAGCTCCAGTTCAAGTTTGAAATTGTTTCATTTGCTTCATGCTTGTTAAAAAAGGAAAACAAATCCCTATTTTAGACCAATTTTATTCAATTTGAGATATATTTCAATGTTTGCATAGTACTTCTTAATTTTTATTTTACTTTTTTTTTACATTTTATTCAAATAAATTCACTCAACATACGTCTGTCACTGGAGTCAATCTTCACAGAAATGTGGATTAAAGTTTAATTAGATTTTGGCTAAGCAGATTAAGCAAACATAATGACCTGCTTAGAGTTTTTGTAATCTTCAGAAACATGGCGGTTTGCCCTGAGTACAGTACTTTAAAATATGATCACATTATCAGGGTATTTGAAAAGAGCTGCACCACTACGCACTTTGAAAATCCAGTAACAGATGCATTGACTCCCGAGCTGAACATTTCTTCCCACCCGCGGAGACCATTCAGGTAATCACTCATTTACCATGTTTGCAGAATTATTAATAAAGCCACTAAGGATTCGAGGTGAAGGGTCAAACCTCTCTCGCTACAAGCCTGTTGTAGCGTCCCCCAGTTTTGTTGGGCTAAAGCAATAACGCCCCGTCGTTATCAATAACTGACTCGACACTCTCTTTGACAGATACACAGTAGACGAGTTGGCTGCACACAATTCTGAGAAGCGATTAAGCCAGTCTTTAGGAGAGTCACAGTGACATCATTGGCGGTTCAAAAGCCTTCTCTAAACCAAAAAGAGCATTAGAATGCATTTCATGCTTGGCTCACTGAAAAGTGCAGAGCTGAAATTTACACCTTATTTGATGTCCGTCTCCCTGCTGTTAATTGGTAAAAGGATCCCTGACCCTTTTGATCTCCTCCACAATCCCCTAAATGCCCAAGTCTGCTAAACTGTTCAGCAGGAGATATACCCTGCAGTTGCCCTGCAATGTAAAGACTCTCTCTCACTCCTTCACTGTCCCCTTTGCTTTAAAAAAAAAAAAAAAAAAACTCTATCCTTTTCAGTTTTCTTGCCTTTGGTTTACATCCAGGCTGAGGAGAAATAAGAGATGACAGTTGTTACAGATATGCTGGTTTAATTACTTGTCAGCTTATAGCCCATATCTCTGCTGCCCAACGCTGAAGCTTAACTTTTTTTCTAGTAGCTTAAAGCATGACCAGCCTGCAGTGCTTTAGTATTTAACCATAAAACCCAGGAAATCTGAAAGATAAAAAAGCACGAACAGCTTTTCTAATTTTATGGGGGAAGAGTGGGCAGTTTTCTGTCACTGTTGGAACTGGCTTTCTCTCTGTTCCCCTCTGTGCAGCGGTGACAGAAGAAGAGGGGGTAAAAAGAAAGAATCTTGTAGAGAATGAAATTACATCACATGAAGAGGTGCAGTAGGATAAGCAGAATGTTACTTGCAGCTTCTGTGCCAATGTGGAGACTTTTAAGTCTGTTTGCAAATTGATAGATGTGCTCAAGAATGATTTTCCTTTTTCTTATTTTAGTTTTTTGAGGAGGGTCTGCTCAAACTTTCAAATCCAATAAAGAGCATTTGGGAAGCTCTGCTTATTTTGCAAGGTTTTGGCTGTTTGGCTTTGGCTATTGGAAAAATACAATGAAATTACGTATGGTCGCTGCAGGTGTACACAGGACTGCTTAAAAAAAAATGTAACACCTCATGGAATTCTATAGTATGTGAAAAACCTTTGACTCGCAGATTATTTGAATCATGCCCATTGCAGGCCAGCTGTCATTTTATTTTGGAGCCTGTAGTCATAAAAATCTTTCAAATATGAAACAAGCAAATCACAATCACCGTTCCCATTGTTTTTCAGAGAAGATAGGTCATTATAAACATACTTTTCTGAAATAAAATAATCTTTTGATAAAAACCCTGAACATCGCATCTGCACTTCATTTTAAGGATGCATACAATATTTACAACATATTACAAAACATATTATGTTTTCATGACAGAAGTTTTTTTGTGAGAATTAAGCTAAATTGGATGCATGGCTGCTTAGTGGCTACAAAGTACACTTAGCACTCCTGCGCTAATGAGCAAAATGTGCGTAAGGTCTATGCAAGTAACAGCTGTAAGAAGGAGGCTTTCTTCTTATCCACTAAAAAACAATCTCAGAAATGTTTTTTTAAAGCCTGGGGCCTTTAAAGCCCCCAGGCTTTAAAGGCACAACTTAAAAATTAAGAATGAGAGCACAATATAATTCATCATGGTATATGTGTTCAATAACATCTTCTGAGTGGAAAGAAACATCTATACAACTTGTTCACAACTTCATGTGTTATTACTCTAGTGAACTGAATGAACCCAAACAACAAAGATACAAACATAACAAAGTACAAAATTCATATGGTGTTCTATAAAAGTTTCACTTTATAGAACAATGACTTTTCCACATTCTTGCTTTGAACTGGAATGTATATTATATATATATATATATATATATA
>CAEFZY010012225.1:0-51818 GCA_903066815.1 Brachyrhaphis roseni
ATATATATACACATATACATATACATACACACACACACACACACACACACACACACACATTTCTGTCCCTCCTGAGGACCAGCAGGTGACGATGTTACTCTAATCTCGCTCACTGGACACAAAGCGTCTGTTAATTCTTTAAATAACTCCTTGGAAACCCATGTTTTCTTTTGAAGTCAAGGAAAAGGGAAATCCACATACTTAAGGTAGGAAGCAGGAAAGAAACCTCTGCACAAGATAACATTATTAAAAGCTTTATTGTGTTTATATATACAGGAATCAAATAATCTGATTTCACATATCAAGCAGGCAACAAAATAGCTAATCTATGGAGCTAATAAATATATATATAAACACAATAAAGCTTTTAATAAAGTTATCTTGTGCAGAGGTTTCTTTGCTGCTTCCTACCTTAAGTATGTGGATTTCCCTTTTCCTTGGCTTCGAAAGAAAACATGGGTTTCCAAGGAGTTATTTAAATTACCAGAAACTTTGTGTCCAGTGAGTGAGATTAGAGTAACATCGCCACCTGCTGGTCGTCAGGGACAAAAGGTGCTTGACAACTTAAAACAGTCATACTGTAGAGTACCTTTTAAAACCTCCCCATGTGAAATAAACATTGTGAAATATTTTAGTTCCTAGAGGAACTGGGTCAAAACCAAACTTGCGTCATACCAAATGAACAGCGTTTGATGTGTGGCTGTCTACAATTAAGCAAGAAAAACAGTAAATGGATTCTGACATAATAAAATGACAGTCACAAATAAGATCATTATTCCACATACAATTTTATTTCCTCTATCTATATTAGAATTACTATATTAATGTTAATACATAGTTTCTTTGCATTGAAATATCCTATACAAACTAAATCAAATCAGATTACACCCCTCAGAGTGGTGAGTACAAACGGCTGCCCGAGTGACAGTCTGAGCATATCAAGGATTTTAAAAGAAAGACAAAATCCAGTCAAACTATTTTGTTGGAAAAAAAAAAAAAAGAAAAACTGTAAATATACATTCTGAACATTTTACAGTGAAAAAAATAACCAAAGAAAAAATTGTTTATAGATCAAAATAAAATACAATTGAAAAAAAAAAAAAAAAGTGTTACTACATGAGCACATAAAAAGAAGAGGTCCCCAATCCTGCCGTGGATCTTGGTCAATCTGACAAACAGCTAGTTGTTTCTGCTCGTTTAGCAGGCAGCCGGTCAGACCTGAAGGTTTACAGTAGCACCAATTGGCTTATTGTTAACTGCGGTAAAAAAAAGAATTCAAGTGTCCAAAGACTTAAAATAACCAGAAGAAAAAAGACATTTCTTTTGCAGCTGAATGCTTGCATGCCAAAAAAAAGACAAAACGAAAAAGAACAAGAAAGGTAAACGCTGTTCATGGCACACAGCAACACTTTGACATTTTCATTTTAAGGGTTTGACGGCCAGACAGAGCTCTATTTTGGCTCTCTCAGAAGGGCAAACGAAAAACAATGATCTCAGAAACGTTATGGTGGAGAAAGATAAAATTGACACAAAAGCAAAAATATTTAGGCCATGATTGAGTCCCTGGATGCAGAGCTAATCACTTTGAAATAGCTCATTGTCTCAGTACAGTGGAGACTCAAGAACCATCGCAGAGTAAAAACTGTCCAGTGTGAATATACTGGAGGAAGAAGATAATACTTCTACCCCAAATAACCCATTGTAAGATTTTCAGCCACTTCCTGAACTGAAAAACATAAAAAGACTAACAGTGATCATAATTCACCCTGAACAGCAATAGTGGTTGACTAGAACTGACAGCAGCTGTCACAGTAGTTTCGTTTCTGTGTGTATTAGGAAAAAAAAGATACAATAATCTAACCCAGTTACATAAAGTAGGCATATCGTTATTATTTTTTGTTTTTGATATATTAAAACCCAGAAGCAGAAATTGCACATAACTGGAATTCATAATCGTCTTTCTATATACTGGTGAATCATTATTAGCAAAAGGTCAGGTTTGTGTCCACAGATGTGTCCGGCGTGATCTGAAAACTATCATCAACAGCAATATGATGATGGGTGACTTAAATCAACAATACTTCAAATCAAACTAAAAAGTTACAACCTTTCAAGTGGCTGGAAAGAACCTACTCTTAAGCATTTAAACCAAACCTTTCACTGCTGATCATATTACTTAAAGGATCTATAATCAAGCTGTACCATTTACATTTTACAGAGACACAGGGATGATGGCAAGTTGCACTCTTCATTATTTACACAGGGTTCTGAAGTATGTTAAAACATTTGGCAAAACTGGCACAGATGGGTAAAGTGTTAGTTTGTCTAGTTCAACTCTTAAGTGACAATATGTGCAAATCCAACATGTTCTGTAAAAAGAAAAAGGAAAAAAAACAAACAAACTGGGTCCTCAGGAGATAGAACCAATAATCAGATGCAGTGAGTAGGATAATATGGAGTTCAGTCGATTTAGACTAATTAGTCTGTAAAAAGGCCATTTCCTGGAATGCAAGTCTCCATTAAGAACCACAAACTTTCTCTTATAAGGCAGGAACAAAATATGACACTTAATTACTTTGTAATTACTGTATTAACTCCAATATTGTCCTTGCACATGTCTTCTTCGCCCTTCTGTCACAGTACCAAACTGCAGTGTCCAACATAAGCAGATCTAAAAGCAAAAAAGGATTTATATGGAGGTGAGGTTTCTAGTGGAAAAAAGGATCAGGGTAATCCTGTAGAAAGCCAAATGAGGGGAGTGAGGGGGAGCGTCTCGACTAAGTGAAGAGAGTCGCCACTAAGTCAGTTCAAGACAGACAGACACTGATTCTCCGTTTAATAATTCAGAAACAGTAACTCAGGCTGTCTGTAAAACTGCAGCTTTCTCTCCTGCTTCTCTTATTTCAAGCAGCTCTATAAGTTGACCAGCTCATGTGCAACAAACTGTTTGAGTCTCTCCAGGTACTGTCCGTAGAGCTCTATGTCATTGTGTCCGGCGCCCTCCACCCACAGGGGCTCCACTGGGTGCTGGCAGCGTTCATACAGCGCTAGCCCGTGGGAGAAGTCGATGACCTCGTCCTCCGTACCGTGGATCAAGAGGACTGGCGACGTTACCTTGGAAATCTTGTCAATGCTTCGAGACAAAAACCCAAGAGAAACAAATGACACAAATTAGAGAAGATATCAATTAAAAATTGATTTATCCATACATTAAAACAAAGAAAGAGGATGACGTTCGTATTACAGATTTTAGCGTGTTATATTGGGATTTTATGTAATGCAATCCTAAAGTTTGTGCAATTTGAAAAGGGATACAAATACATTTGCATTGCATTTCACCAATTACCCAGCAGATGGAGCAGTTGGCAATATTTTCTACCCACTCTTGAGCTAATCAGATGAAAATTATTTCAATCTACGGATAAAAATGCCTACAAAGACAATAAAGGACAGATGGCATGCTTCAACAGTAAAAATGTCACAGTCAGCCTTGTTTACACACACATGCCATCTGTCGTCGGGCTGCACTCACTTTGGAAAGGCGTCAAAACAGTAGGTCTTCTTGGTGTCAGGGAAAGCCACTCTCATGCCAGAGGTGAGCGGGGAGTGGAGAATGACTGCGGCACTCTCGTAGCGAGAGGCGAGGTCCACAGAGGGAACCGTGCCAATGCTCTGCCCGTAGATGATCACGTTCTCGGGACGGATGCCGTACCTTTAAACACAACACAACTAAATATAAACCTGTGTGTTCAACATAATGAGGATATGCACAGTACAAGTTTACCAACATAAGCGGATAATATTTGCAGACATATGCATGTCTCCAGTGAGGCCATTAGTCAAGTACGAAAAAGAAAAAAAGAAAAGCTGATTAACAAACTAACAAAAAGCTGATTAACAAACTAACACTTGTGTGGAATCTTTTGCGACTGCCAGTATTTCGCTGCCATGCTTTTACCGCATTTTAATTATTTTTTTTCCCACTTGATTGCCTCCACTTTCTTCTGATAATTTTGTTTGTTTTTCATTCCTTATGAATGCTTTAATTGATTTGATCTTATTTTCCCCCCAAAAGGTTTTATTTTTTTTATGTATTGCTTTTTTATTTATTTATGTTTTTTGTCCTTTGAGCACTCTGGTCAAGACCCATTACAACTCGCTTGCATTTCAGAAAAATCTGAATGGACATTCTTTTAAAACCAAGACACAGTTGTGTGATGCAGCACTGCTTCTACACCATCCCTGCAGTCTTGTGACTAAGCACAAAGAAAAAAGAAAGAAAGAGAGAAATAAAAAATAGGAAAGACATTGATCCTACTTTGAGGGCAAGGGATAAATTGTTAGGGTGTAAAAATATTTAAAAAAAGGAAAATGGAGAGAGAGAAGACATTCCACAGCTGATTATGGCTAACGTGACCCACTGTAGCAAGCAGTCAGCTGACGAGCTGGAACCTACTTTGGGAACACTGCATCACTGTCTCTATTGCTGCATGGCTGAATAACGCAAAGTAAACAGTTAAACACAGCCAGGACAAACCTCAGCTCCACTCTGTTATTAAATACTGGACCTCTAACATTACAGGCTCCACGCTACAGCCTCTACTGACACGCAACTGTAATTCATAATGTTGGATATATGGAACAGTGAGGACAGATAACATGTTGAGCTACTGTAATGGATTATCGTCTTTGCCTTAAAAAGAAACAAACAGTAATAACGTTTGCCTGCTACTAGCAACTGAAGTGCAGAGTCTCAATTAAGATAAAGTGTGGCAACTCACAGAGTCAGTGTGGACAGCAGACAATCATTAGCGTGAATATATGAACTGTTTACAGTTCATGTCAGGTGCTCATCAGGGTATAAATAGTGGTGAGAATACTGGCACAGCATCGGAAAGAATGAGTGCAGAGTGAAGGCTGGGTTAGCTCACATCACTCTAAATGTTGTTTCATAGCTGATAAAATATTTATTAAACTGTATATAAATTACACTCTCCTTTATGGGTAATAACTTGTTAAATGATCAGTCCACCGTAGAAACAAAGAAAGCAGTTCAAGCAAATCATTAAAATCCCTAATAACATTCATACCTCATCAGGGTTTTATAGGTGGACTGTAGGCCTCTTTATTAGTGTAGGGTTTAAGTATAACCTTACAAGGCAGCCTAGATCTTCACATTTATAAACAGGTCAGTATAACACAAATCTCCCAACATGTCACAACCATGTGATATTTATGGCTAAATTGGAACCGCCAGTCATTGTGTAAAGAGGACAGAGGACAAGGGACGGCTGTTCCTAGGTGCTTTTTGTTGACATCTTCATCTTTAACGACCAATGTCATTATCTGGAGCAAGCCAGAGTGTCTCACTTAACGACAGCAACACAAACCCCGAATATTGAACCTTCCCTTTAAGCAATCTGCTATTTTGTTTTGTGTTCAAACAGCCAGGGAGGGCCACACAAGGACTATAATAACAGACGTGCTTGTGTGTAGTCCGCAATTTACTCTGTCACACTTCAGCTGAAATAGATCTCCGCAGGCCGAAGTCAGTCACGCTTCCTGGTTACAACCCTCCTCCCGAACCGTCATCGATTCAGTCTCCAGACACAAATCCAATCTTTTATGCGTCCCATCCTCCCTCTTCCCACTTCTCTGGATCACGCTGCCTCTTGACTGCCCACCTCATGCTCCACTCAAGAGCAAAACTCCTTTTAATTCCCAAGCAGCACTACATGACTAATACACGCTGCAAGAGTCTTGAACATATGCAGCACATATTTTTTAACATATTAAAACACCATCTGTGATGCAGCAGGGGGATTCTCTATAGAAATGCTTGATGAACCAAAAACCTTTCAACAGGAGAGTTTTTTTTTCTTGTTTGTGGCCATTTCTACTTCTAAGTGGCTATCAGGTTTAGCAACTCCTGAGAAAGTTAGACTCAAAGTGCAAAATGATGAGCCAATAGCATTTTATTACACTGTGTTGCGTTCGGTCAGGTGAGACGTCAAACTCCACCCAAGAGATTGTTACAGGCATCATCTCACCCATGACTGCATCCTTTCAGGTCAGAAACACTCCTATAAATATTAGGTTGCCACCCTGCAAATTCAGGCCTGAAAATTCCTCCACAGTGTTTTTTGAACGGCTGAAAAGATGGATAGCGTTTCCATTAGGATCGATAGACCTATTGACCAGAAAGCCAGTTTTCCTCGTTTGTTTTCACAAGCCTCAGTAGAGAGGAAAGGCTTGGTCTGAAAGCTCATTGCAAATCTGTTGCCAGGCTACTGCTCGATATTAGACAAGCAGGATTGACTGCTGGTCTGTCTCCTCCACAGAGGGAGAAGAAAATGTTACACAGAGCCATTTAAAGTTTGGAAAGGACACACTTAGAGAATCGAACGTAGTGGGAAAGCCATCTAAAGTTTCCAAATGATCTTCTAAATAAAACAAAAACACTAAAACCAAGCTGTGGGTTGAGCAATGTAAGCAAGAACAAAGTTTTGCCAACCTCGTTTTTCCCCTCGGCCATAACAGTATGACAAAGCCGACCTGCTGACTCACACAGTGACGACGTCTCCTGCTCAGGTGAAGGGAGTGTCTCATCCTCTACAGCAGGAGTCTGTAGCGTCGCCTCCGGCTGTGCTAAACTGATGAAAGCGTCATCAAAGTGACAGGTGGATGTTTCTGTCATGTGACAGAGTTTTGACATGGTTGAATAGGCTGCTTTCATTTTGCTCGACATCCGTGAGGGATACAGGCAAGATGTGCGGCCAGGTGGGAAAAGTTTTGATGGAATGGACATAATCTAAAAGGCTTTTGTAACATTCTGGTCAGCTCAGTAAAAAAAACATTTTCCTCTCCAAATTTTATTACCAATATGTTCCACAACTCGGCAAAAAAGACAACAATGAAGTTATTAATGTGGTAAGGGACCATTTCACTGTATTTTCAGCTTCTGGACCCACCAAAATAATTTCCACTTCAAAAATTTACATATTAGTTGCTTTTTTTTTTTTTATGTGATCTGTGATGGGTTAATTTTGTTACAAAGGCTCCAAGAAATAAGTGTCCATGCTTTTTTTAGTATCCAAGAATAAACTGATTAAGAACTTCAAATCCAGTTTCTGATTTTTTTTATCCGTCACGTCCCTCAATAACTGAAAAGTGAAACATTGAGTCAGGCAAAAATTTTGGACGTTGTAAATTTAACTTGGACGATCCCAACTAAAAATAAGTCAATGTTGTGTGATGTTTATATTCCAGAAATTTAGATTTTTGTCTTTCAAATAGGGGAAATATATTTTTTTCCCTTATTTCAAAAGAAGAAAAAACATCTTTCAAGTCACATTTTTCATACATTTTTCTGACATGAAAAATACTAAAACTTAAATTCCAAAATTGTTCAGACTTTACAGGTATTTAAGTACCCAGAATCTTGTTGACTCATAGTTAAATGGATGGTTTGGATCCATTTTCTACTGCAGTCACTTTAGAAACCTTTTCAAATGTTAACACCACAAATAAAGCAAGACAAAAAAATTACTTAAAGTAGGTCTGCTTTCCTTTCCACCAAACTTAGAAGATGGGCAGTACATAGAAATACCACCTAATTACAAAAGCAGAAGTACGGTGTGCAAAAGGTTATGAATAGCTATTCACATAGTTTCCATCCTGTTATTAGCAATGGGAAAAAAAAGTTACTGAAGAAACCATTGTTCAATTCGGACAGCCAGTGAAAATTCTTGTGAAAATTTCTCCTCATACCTTTTTGTCTAGACTAATGTCAGAGCTGGATCACAGCATTGAAAGCTGGGGTTACTGTTGATTTGCTCAATAGGAATTACATAAAACTAACAGAAACATGGCATGTACCAGCCAGTGTAATCATATGCATACGAGTCAATGCAATGTGGCTGAGTGATGAAGTACAGCAACACTGAACTTCTTTATTAGACATAAATAAAATATGCTGACGCAGTAAAGATTCAATGGAAAAAAAGATTCGTATTACTGCATGGTTTCCAATTGCTATGAAACTTATCAGGATTCAGTCGTTTAAGACCCAAAGTTTCCTCTAAAACTGAGAGAACATCAGCTGTTTTTTGATGCTTATAACACAAAATGGTGTTTCCACCAAACTGGTTCGATTGCCAAACTGGTCCTGGTGCTTGCATAGTTCTGTTTTCAATACCCGGCCGCAAGTTCCAGGGGGGCTAGAAGAAGCGATGCTTTCGTCACAAGCTAACGGTGGGCTCAAGAAGACAAAAAAAATTAAAAATAGAAAAAGAAAAATATGAGCAATTGAACACCCCGAGTTGGCATTGCTTTTGATCTACCCAGTTATTTTGATGCCTGGCCCATTATTGGTTTAAATGGGTGAATACACTGCATAGAGCTTAAACAATATTGATCTTTTGCTTCTGCTGTTTACCCATTTCTGCCAGCGCTGCTGTTACTGGCCAGAGATCAACTAGTTGGGATTGAGAAATTCTCACAAACATCCGTTTACAGGGAAGGTGGGATGGATCAATTTACTGGACTGGCTGTTTATCGTGATGTGGTGGCAGCTACCACCAGCCCAGGTCAAGCTCTGGAAGCACAGCAATGGAAAAACCCTGTATAACTGAGTATGCACAACTGTGGGACATATAAATTTCAATTTAGAGAGAGACAACAGCTAACAACCAAAGAGAGAAATAATGATACAGACAAGGCAGTAAAACAGAGATAGTTGCTGAGTGACAGAGGCCACTGGTCACAAGGTTTACATAGACATCATTTGGTTACCTGCTCTGTTGGATGCTTTGGGGGGGAAAAGATGTAGTGTTAATGCGAGGTGGTTTGAACATAAGCAGCCCAAGTATAAATAATTTACATGTCAGACTGGAAACGTGACAACCTTTTCTCTACAACTGTAAACGCTGAATATAGTGTGACAAAGAGAAAAACACAAAAATAATGTGGTTCTTGTGAGAAAAAGAGGAAAAAATGTAGGCTGCTCTGAAAGAATGATGCAGATGAAAAGGTTCTACATCAGATCAGCACAAAGATGAGGAGCAACTCCTGAACACCAAAATCTGAATTATCTCTTTTGTAGTAAAGCTATGCACTCTGCCATCCATCTAACCCCATTTAGGTCACCCTTACCACAAAAAGCCTAGGGCATCGTATTCCACTGCAAAAACCATGGGACTACAAGGCATGGGGCATGCACAATACACTCCAGCTGTAGCTTCTTCAGTAACAGCCTATATCCCTGTTCCATGGGGCTTATCTGATCTTAAAGATATTTCTCTCTGGAATAAGCAACATTTGAGTAAAAGAAGTGTTGCTTGATGACAGTAATAACAGTAACATAGCAGATGTAGAGGATCGGATCTGGCAAGTTTTAATTAATTAATTATCCAACCTTGACTGACGCACCGAACAGTTCACATTAAGATTTTTGCGTAATAGGTTAATTCATTTGTGTGGGTCACTGAAGTTTGGACCCCATTTACTCAGATCTGACAGATTTTCAAGGCCCATTTGTGAAAAGACACTTTTAAGAGAGAGGAAGGCCATCTTTTGAATCAGCAAAAAGGTGGGCTGAGGGGGAAAAGGCCACAGAACCAAACCTAACTTTCACTTCTCTTTTAAGTAGTTGCTTTCATAACAACAAAGCTTTAAAACGCCCATAACTCCAAATGGGAGTTGACGTTTAAGCACGAGATTCCAAATGAGTCAATATACATGGAGACAGAGGGTTTGATCACCAGAAAAGCAGGTTCTTCTTCAGCCCATTTGTGATCATGTTTCTGGTTTAACTTGCTTGCTTCTTTATGTTCAGCTCTTTATTTGCAGAAGAATAGTCATCTCATTCTGAGAAAACGCTTTGGGAAACCTGAGGCAAAAGGCATGTAATCAGAAAAAACAACCAGCAGTTTTTTTGCTCAAGGCTCAAACACTACTGTTGAGACATTTGCATCTCTATGGTGCCAATATCTTTACATGCTCCAGGAGAAACATATGTGGATAATGTTTTAGTGAATCAACTCTTATTCTTACCTTGCAAAAGGAGGTCAATGTAAGCAGCAGTTCTACAGAGAAACAAATAACACTTAAACACTTTGATGCAAACTTGTAGAGTTGATCTTTTTGCGTCGCTGCACTGACTACCAGGCTAAACTAAGTCTGGCATTCAATAGTTAGATGACCAACAATAATCCATCTCATACATTAATTCCCACTTTACCCCAACCACCAACCATAATGCCCTGGACTGGGTTGGGCTCCCCAGAAGGACTGCTAGTACTTAAAAGGTTGATGGCTACGTCAGACAATGTCCCTTTGGGACTACAAAAACAAGAACACACACACTCTCTCTCCCCATATCCTCTGCTCTGCATCCTGTTCCATCAGGTGAGTGGAAGTTTTACCTTCTAATTTAGTAAACGCGTCTCTGCCCTTGCCTCCATAACTTAATGCCAGTAACAATAAAAATGGATCTGCCACAGATTTTAGGAATCATCACAAATATCTTTACCCTTCCAAAAATAACCATTAAACTTTCTAATTTACTTACTAGAACAATAAATTCGCAGATTTCCAGTATCAAGTAGGATCCAACGAGCCGTCAGAGCCCAACCTGTCTACGTAATACTTGTGTTACTGTAATACAGAGACTCTCATCATGAATCAGTCCCTTAAACATAAAGCGTGATCACATTGCTCTTACAGAGCACAAAAGCAGGAGATGACGAGAGGATTTAAGACAAAAAGCAGACATCCTCAAACACGGATGGAAGGAAGTGCGCGACCTTAGGTTAAACAAACAGATGAATACAGCTTACGTGAAGAAAAGCCTTATCAGAGAGAAGGAACTGCAACTGAGTGATGCAGCCAGATCTGTCCTCACTGGTGATAAACCACTTGAGGCTTACTGAACCTGAAGAGACATTTGCAGTGTCAGTAGTATTTTTGTGTCTTCAAAAAACACTGTGCAGCAGCAAGTAAGCACTTTGCATCAGCCTGAGCACATGACTCTCTCTATGATACATGGTGGTGCCATGGTGGGGATGCTTTTCTTCAGTACAGACAAGTAAATTTGCCAGATTGAACTTAGGTAAAATGTTCAACGGAAGCTGCTACAGACAATTCAAAACACTTTTGAAGCTGTACCTGCAGCAAAAGGCGATTTTACAAAGTGTTGACTCATCACATAATTTAATAAAACACTGAAGTTTGTAGATCTGACAAAATATGGGACGGTTTTGAACACTTTCACAGCACCTTATAGCAGACCGTGACCTTTCTCACTATTTATATACATCCGGCTTCCCATTTATCACAAAGCTTTGGAAACATGCAAAATCTGGCATTTTCATCCAAGATGGACTAGTTCCTGTCAGATTCATTTCTAAACTGCAAGAATATCCAACAATACTAAAGGAGGAGGTAAAGAAGTGTGCTATACATCTAAAATCCATTATGTAGGGTTATGGTTGTATTTTCTATGAATCAGGAAAAAGCAAGCGGTCTGGTGAGAACCAAACTCTCGGTTCTTTACACCAACAAAAAGATGAGAAGTAAATGATAACAAATTATATATCATCATCATCAGTAGGAAGCTCACAATGAGCAAAGACATTTTTAATCATTTGGGGAAAAATAACATAGGCTGTTAAAATCAAAAGTCCACCCAAAGCCTACAGAGATGAAGCCTCAGCAGAACACCCACTTACACCTACATGCAGCGGAGCAACGTAATATCACAGAAACCACACTCCTCATTAATCGCCCACATGAACATCTTGCCTTCACTACCAAACCGTTTATTGTAGTTTCCACAACAGAATTCGTCAGCATGGTTTGTGTAATCCTTCCTCCACTCAGCTCCTTCGGCACACATCCTGCTCCTCCTCTGTTTGTTTTTTAAATACATATTTTTCACAAGCAAAACGTCTCCCTCAATTTCCTACTGAGCTCGTGTCACGTTAGCCTTTTTTTCCCCTAATCTCTTCCTTTTAGCTCCATCCAAAATGTCCCTGCATTTGCATCCTTCCAATGCAAACCTATCTGTTTATGTAGCATGTATACTTGAAAGCTTAGACAGTGACAAAGGCTTTCATAAGGCTCAAATATACTGCTTCATTTTGTGGCATCATCCCAATTATATATATATATATATATATATATATATATAATAAAAATAAGTAAAGATATCAGGAAGAGAATTGTGGAACAGTACAAGTGTCTGATTCATCCTTGTGTACAATTTCCAGAAGCCTGAAAGTCCCTTGTTAACGTGTTCAAACAAATATAGTCTAGTAATAGTGCAGACATCATTCTGTTCAGGAAGGAAACGGGTTCTGTGTTACAGAGATGAATGTGTTTGGGTGCTAAAGCTGGTAAAATGGTCATTGGCCACAGTGAAACGAGTTCTGTCCCAACATGAGCTGAATGGTCACCAGGAAAAGAAGAAGCCATTTCCTCAAAAACAACATAAAATTCAGATTTTAAGATGGCAAATGCACTTATGGGGGGCATGTAATGAAGTCTGATGAGCCTAATATGGAAGTGTTTTTGCCCTGATGACCATGATTGCATTTAAAAGAACAAAGGAGTGATGCTTCAAAGCCTGAGAACATCATTCCATTCCAACATGGTTAACTGCATTGTGATATTTGTTGGTTTTGTTTTGCAAGAGACTGGTGAATTAAAAAAAAAAAAAAAGCACTGGCATCATGAGGACGGAACCATATGTGGAAATACTGAAGCAATATCCATAGACATCAACCAGAAAGTTTCAGCTTATGCAAAAATGGACCTTCCAATTGAACAAAAAAAAAAAATCTTATGTCAAATTAGGTACAAACTGGTTTAAGTATGAATGGGCCAGAATTGCAGAAAAATATTGAGAGAAACTTGGAAACACAAAATGTTTGGTCAAAAGTCATACAGGATAACTCTTTCCAAATACAGACATGGCGCATGCACACCTCTGACTTTGTAGTCTGTTCCTCATTGTTGTTGAACTTGAATTTAGAAAACAAGAAAAAGTCTCTGTCTCTACGCTGTTCTGTTGGCAAATATCTGGTTCCAGCTGCACCTGCCACTTCCCTTTCTACTCAGTGTTAATTTAGTTACAATGCATATTTATGCAAGATAAAAAGTTACCACTTAATATGTACATCTATTTATAAAACTGGAGATAGATTGTGGGTATTCTGCTTTAGCGACAAACTAACAGCATGTTAATATCTTTAAATATATATATCTTTTTTAGGATTTCGTCCCCATCTTTCATTCATTCTCATCCTTACCGTGATCGCAGTGCATGCCATGCAGCATCCACATCTGCATACAGATTTTTCTCCGAAGGTTTCCCAGAACTGGCCCCGTAACCCGAGTAGTCGTAGGAGAAGACGTTACAGTTGATCCTTGAGCCCAGACCAATGTAGAAACTGCTCATTTGGCCCAGGTCCACCGCATTCCCATGGGAGAACAACAGAGTGTAGCGGGCGTTGGGTGAGCAGCGCACAAACATGCAGGCAATGCGGTTCCCTCTGGAGGTGCGTGTCATAAAACACTCGACGGCGTCCTTTTCTCGTGCGGAGTACTGCCAGTCAGCCCGCTCCGAGAGGTGCAGTGTCCATCTGCTGCCGCTTTCGTCGCACATGAGGCTGTAAGTGGGCTCTGGAGGGAGGAAGGCCAGCTTGGAGGCGATCTTGCTGGGGCACGGCGGACAGCAGAACAGGCAACATAGCTCACTGAAGGTTAGATGGTTCATCCTTCAAAAATGGGACAGCGAGAGTAACAATGACTAAAACAGAATCAACCGTTTACATTCATTGCATACTTCAGGAACACACACATGCAGAAATAGTTATCTTTAAAGTGAGTGATTTAATCAGCTTTAAGCAAGGAAAGTCACATTTAAACCAAATTACAATTAAAGATATTAAAAGCCTGCAGCATTGGGTAATAGCTCCAAGTCTTGTTTCATTTAAGGTTTGAATGGTGTTTCAAGCTGAATGTAAGTAGAAGTACTTAGCCTCCATATGCAAAAGTTCAATCATGAAATAATAGTAATATACAACAGATTTTGTAGTCATTGTCCTGAAATAGATGAACGTTGACAAATCTGAATGGTTGAAATAGCAAATGCTGCACCGGTCATTATATGCCAGTGAACTATGGACTAAACATCAGCTGTAGTAGGATTGGGACACAATCATCATTGCATTATCAGTGTCTGCAAGGTCCCAACCACAAATAACAGTGTGGATGCAATACCTTTGAAAATATCACATTTTAATTACTACGCTTTGAGATTCTGCAGTCTAATAACACATATTCACCATTTGTTGGTCTTGTCTTTAACTACCCATGCTCATCCCACATGATGTATATTTTTAGTGGCTAAGAAGACACTAGAACAAACAAGTTATGAGGAAATCGCAATGATGGGAAAAAAAAAAAAAAAGTCCAGAAAAATTGACAGGGTTTCCTCCAGTGAATTAAGCCTGGCAGACCACCAGGCTTTATTTGGTGAACATTAGCCTGAAAGGGGCTAATGTTTAGCCCCTTTCAGGCTAAACATTATTTATAAAAGTCTTTTTTTTATTTTTGCATATTTAAGACTTCATAGTTAGTGCTCGGGTATTAATATTCCAATCTATTAATAACACATCATTATCAAGTGATATTTACAAATTTCCTGTCAACTTTAAACATTTTTTAACTCAAAAAAAAAAAACAAAAAAAAAACTGCTGGATGAAGGACTGCCCTAGCCCCCAACCACCGGGCTTAGCAGGTTTTCTGGGGGAAAACCTTGACTGGGTTATAGATATCAATAAGGATATTTTTTATATTTATAAATAGCGTTGCAATTACATGTTTCCCTGACATTTTGCACTGCTAACTCAACTTTTGGTAACATCATGACCACAGCTAGGTCTATTTGAGTTTTTGCTGCTGCTGCAGCAGCAGATTCTTTGTTGGAATAAAGTTAAATGTGCCATAAAGTTAAGAACTGTCTCTGAGTTGAACAACATATATATTCCAGGCAAACACAGACACACAAACTACTACTAATAAAAAAAAAAATAAATAATAATAATAATAATAATAATAAAGAAATCAGTGTGATACAGTTCATTTTCAGTAAGAAGGATCTACTGGCATTTTCCCCAGAGCTTTCTCCTTATTTTACACGCTTCGGTGGCCCTGCTGGAAAGAATGAAAGACATGTGACTTTTACTCTGGTAAAAAAAATAAAATAAATAAATGAATGCACTCTAAAAAAATGCCTGGCAGCGATGTCATCCATTTAGCTAAACCATTAACAAAAAAAAAAGGAACAGGAAATGCTTAGATTTTCTGCCCAGACGTAGACATTAGTTTGCATGTGGTGCTTCAATCAGAATTTATGATTCTTTCATTCCTCTATGTGTCTGTGTTGATGTTTAAATGTGAACATTGCTTATTCGAAAAGCACATTTGATGTTGAAGCCAATTCAGTTTTAATTGCACCCATGTGCTTTCAACTCTGCTTAATGGCTAGTCTGCTGAAACTGTCCTTGAAAACAACTGGCAGTACAAGAGACGATTTAGACTCTTTGAAGCCACTTGTGATTAGAAATGTCCCCCTATTAAAACTGCACGATGGTTCTTCAGCATCTTGCTTAAGTGGCTTCCCCGAGGGAGCCCAAACCCAGGAAAAGCCTGTCCGCTTCCCACACTCCTTCTCCACCCGGGTTGCATTTGTAGGAATATATTGTTTGCTAAACCACAATAGGAGTTTTTTTTTTCTTTCTTTCTTTCTTTAAAACGAAGAGATTATGCCAACGTTACCTGAACCGCGGGGTTTTCTTTGTTTTTCTTCCTTTTTTTCTCCCAGGAGACTGCGTCGCCACTGTGTAGTGTTTTATTCAAGCCAAGGAAACTAATTTATCTTCTTTTCGACGCCAGCAGATTGTCGGGGCTGTCCCCGGCCGCAGATTATCCTCGGTTTTATCTCCTATCAGTTATCAATGTCACGTTGAGTCTATCTATCCCTCACAGGTCCGGAAGCGAGCCGCTTCGTCCTCCGGGTCCAAACAACCTTTTTTTTTCTAGTGTTGTTTCTTTCTTTCTTCCACCTCGCTTTTCTCTCAGCATATGGTCTAGAATTATAACAAGGCTGCTTCATTCATGCTGTCCAAGTAGACAAACCTCAACGAGGACATTGGTATAAAAAGAAAAAAACAAAACACAAAGGGTCTGAAAATCCGGAAGGCAAATCGGAAACGATTCGCGACACAGTTCACAGCTGTATCACTTGGCTCCGAAACATCTCTGCTTTCGTTCTGGTAATCACTTCGCTTGTGAGGAGGGCGAGGCGTCGGGACGACAGCCGAGAGGGCCAATAGCGAGGAGTTCGCTGAAGCCAGGCCACCATTTGTGGACTATTTGAGGAAATGTTGGGCAGATCCTACACGACGCCGCAGAGAGGCGACACAGACAGAAAGGAGGTAGACGAACGCTAGTGTTAACGCCGCCCCCATATTGTGAGTGGCACCGTCTATAGCTTCTTCAGTGGGGATGAGATACTTTTCAGAAGGTGTTTTAGGTGTTTCAGAACACCTGAAGCACCTTTGTTTTAGTTTTTTTCTGAAAACAAATGTGTTTGTTTTCAGAACTGAACACAGGGCATGTTATGCGTAACATTGTGAGTTGTACACGCACAAAACAAGACTTGTGAGATTAATAAAAGATGGTAAATGGTAAACTGGCCAATGATGATGTGCATCCATGTCACAACCCTTCAATCCCATAACATGACCAAGCTACTCTATTGGACTGAGATCTGGTGACTGGGATGCCACTGGAGTACAATTAACAGTCATGTTCAAAACATTTGAGTATTGACCGCTCACCAATCTTCCAAATTTATCTTGCTAAAATAGATTAATAATATTAATGGATCTTCCTAAATTAGTAAAATTGGGTCCGATTTATCGGTGCACTCCTACATTCAGGTAGACTGTTGCAATGCTCAGTTGGTCTTCTTTATAATCCCCCAGTGGGGAAATTCAGGGAGCAGCAAAGTGATGAGAAAGATTATGCATGTAAGTTAATAAGAATGTAAAAATATGTAACCAGAAAGTAAGAATGACAAACTATCCCTACGGGAAAATTTGAAATTGTTTATTTAAGAAGCACATTTGATGTTGATCTTTATTCAGTTTTAGTTTCACCCAGGTGCTTTCAACTCTACTAGCCTGCTGGAGCTGTTCTTATAAACAATTGGCAACACAAGAGATGATTTAGACACTTTGAAGCCACTAATAGTTATTGAAAATAACATATCAGACTTTTTTTTAAATCAAATTAGTGGTGAGTTAGTTAACTTAAGTACATTAAGTAAACTGTTTTATACTGCTTAATTTATCTTTTTTGTTGTTGTTTTTTCACATTGTTTCAATAAACACCATTATTAGTTCTAAAATTAATATTAGCGTATGGAAAAATGTGTCACCATGACCAGTGAAATAATAATTAAAAAAAAGCTATTCCAAAGAACAGACTTGCCACTCACAACATGGCGCCCGCACTGACGTATTTTTATTTCTGTAGGCCGTGGTACTAATGCCCGTGTCTACTCTTCTACATCTATGTGCGACAGCGTGACATTTTTATTGAAGTTTAGTTCAGCCAATCAGAAATTACTATTGAAACAAAAAGCTCAATCTGCATCTACCGGGGCGTTCACTATGCAACTATGTTGCAACCTAACAGGTGACGTCATTGGAAACGCTTCCTATTACACCAGAGTTTAAATCATAAATAAAGGTAACATTATTTACTGGTGCAGCAAAACCATAGGCTACATTGTTTATCTTAATATCTTTTAAAAAAACGGTCAGTGTTTTGACCCCAAAATTTTTTTGACGTAATTCTTACTGCTTCCGGGTTAAGCCTATCCTTCGCTGGCATGCTTGTTGGATTTGTCAACCAAAAACAATATAGTTTAAATAAAGAGAGAATAAAATGAGCTCTCAGAAAGGAAATGTATCTCGCTCACGAGCTCAGAAGCATCAAAACAACACTGCCTTCAAAAACGACAAGTACGGAGCGACTGCACAAGTGAAGGTACGTCAGTGATCTTCTTTTAACATTTGATTACTTTGATTGCTTGATATCCTGAAAATAAAGAAACCATATCATGTCTTCCTAAATTGCAATTCAGTTACCTTTTTTATTTTATTGAAGAAAGAGTGGAAAAAGTGGCTGCAATTGGTAAAGATCCATTTGAATGTAAAGTAAGCTTCTCTATCTAGAAACTAACCCTTAGCATTATGCTACCATCACCATGCTTCGCAGTTGGTCCAGTGTTTTAAGTCTAAACACTCCAACAAACACTGGTACTTCATTAGCGTCTGGTTTATGATAGGCATAGACTTATGTGGTTCCTGATTATTTGAACCAATTTTATTTCCTCTCAGTGTGTCAGTTTGGATTAGATGGTACTTGCACACAGTCTGGTGTTCCAACAGGAAAATAAACACACACCACAGCTAGTTTTGGAAGGGAAACACAGTAGTCCAGGACTAACATAAACCAGAAACCAACAAAGGACCACAGTAATTGTACAGTAATTCCACCCCAAAACAGAATGAATTGTTAGAATACATATATTTAGATTAGCACTGTGCATTACTATATCTCATTCTAATATTCCCACATTGTCTCGTTAATGATTTTTAACTACAGAAGGCGAATTCAAAGATCCATGAGGGACTCTGTCAACACTGTAAGGGTGTTCTTGAGTGGAAAGTCAAGTACAACAAATACAAGCCACTAACACAACCCAAAAAGTGGTGAGTATGTATTTTTAGTCCCCTCATTGATTTCTCAAAATCGTTTAAATAATTGAAAGGATTATTTTGTGTGACAATTATGATAGTAGAAATCTGGACTCACCCACTATTAATAAAGCTATGCTAAAAATTATTATTATTATTTCCCGTGAAATTTTGATTGGATAGGGGTCCGGACTGTTTTCTGGTGATCTGCCTTTTCTGAAGAAAAGTGTTGAAGCCCATTACCTGCTGGAAGGATCCATAAGCATGGGTGTTAATGATGAATAACCTTTTTCTTTTCTATTCGTAAATTCAATTTCTAAAGTGGGACTTTTTTAAAAGCGTGCTGATTCCACATTGTTAACAAAAGGTTGCCGTCTAAATTTGGCCTGTCACAAAAACAGCAATGTATGTGCAGAAAATCTTTTTTTAACTTCAAAATTAATTGATAACAATCTGTTTATTTTTTTTTCTTTTACAGTGTCAAGTGCTCTCAAAAGACAGTAAGGGATGCATATCACATTGTCTGTAAGCCCTGTTCGCTTCAGCTTGAGATCTGTTGCAAGTGTGGGAAGAAAGAAGACATCATTATTCCGTGAGTGGATAAAGTCTTTCTGTGTTTTGATCTGACCTAAATTCTCTTTAAAAAAAAACCAAAAAACAAAAACAAGCTGTCTGCTCCGAAGACAGGAGAGTCCTTCTTTTTTTACTCTTTGCCCTCACAATTTTACCTTAAGGCTGCCATCTTCTGGACAATAAGACACATTAACGCTGATTGTGAGAAAATGACTGAATCAAAGTGGCTCGTAATTGTATATATGCATCTAATTTGAATTCCTACAAAAATATTTTTTGTTCTAAAATTTAGAATTGTTTTTTTTTTTTTTTTTTTTACAGTATTTTCCACATTTAAAAAAAAATAAAAAATTCCCGGTCCTTATTTTCTGCTGCAAATGAGCAAAACAAAGAGATTAACTTCTGTTTCTGTCGCTGTTTAGGGTGAACTCACACTTAGACAAGAAGGAACAAGAAGATGAAGAGAAAAAGACAGGACTAAGGCGAGGGAAAGAAGAAGAGGAGGATTTTGACTCTGATGACGATAGTAATGATGATGATGATGATGATGATGATTTTGACAACCTTGAGGATGAACAAGATGATTCCGACTTGAAACAGAAAAATTCACCAAAAAAATCTGAAATTTTTCCAGATGTGTCTTTGCTAAATGTTAAACAGTAATGTTTTTTTTGTTTTTTTTTTTCAATATTTAGACTGAATGAGGTTTTTGTCATGGCCTCTATCAAGCTGAGCAGCACATGAAAGAAAGAAGCTGGTTGCTGCAGGAAAACAGGCTGAAATCTATATTCATCTTTTCAGCATTTCCGTTTTTTTATTAAAACATTGTTTAGTTTTACTTACATTTTCAAATACCAATGAAATGGCAAAATCCTATACATTGAAAGACCCTGTTTTGTTTTGTAGTTTGAAAATAACAGCAAAATAAATTCGCAATTCAAAATTATATATTTTTCAACTTTCTGGCCACAGGATTTTTTTTAGCAAACAGTATTCTATAAAAAGAAATTATAATACAAAGCTAAAACATTTTTTTCAGTAATTCTTTCCTACGCTTGTCATACAGTACCATCATACCATATAATCTGTTTATTGCCATATCACCTTCCTGTGATTTTGTTATAGGGCAATAAAAAATTATACACAATTGTGAAATTGAAAGAATGTGATACATGGTCTCTAGCATCATTTTGAAATAAAAAGTGTTAAAAGTGTGGTGTGCTGTCATTTCCCTTTACAAAGACACCCAAAATCAAATCAAGTTTAACCTGCTGTTTTTAATGGAGCAAGTTACCAAAACATTTAAGTATGGCCACAGAACTATTTTGTTGCAAATAAACAACAGGGTCACAAGAAATGTGTTGAGAAACAAGGATTGACTCCCAAAGTTTTGAGAAGAAACAAATCGGAAACTACAATAATATATGCCACCATATTTAAGACCTGGAATGTTACATAGAGCCCAGAAGTGTAAAGTCTACTGGAAAAAGTCTGCATCTCACATTTTATTAACTGTGTTGGAGCATTGTATTTGTTCAGTCATGAAATGAATGTGCATGGCAGTTTAATTGGGGACAGGACAGCTGGTCAGAGTTAAATGGCTGGAAGAAAGGCCGTTATAGGCTGCAAAGGACTTGACATTTGGGAAAAGGTTAACTTTCCCAAAACAAACTTCCAAGACCCTAACAATGGAACGGCTTTGATCAATATTCATGGGTGAGAATGGGACCAGTCAAAGCCCAGACCTAAGTTCAATTGAGAATCTGGTGAAATGTCAAACAGGATGTCCAGAGATGCTCTAAATCTGACAGAGCTTGAGCTATTTTGTAAAGAAAAATGGGCAAAAATGTCAGTGTCTGGATGTGGGACTCTGACGGAAACATACTCTGAAAGATCTGAATCTGTAATTGCAGCAAAGCATTGAAAGTATTTGATTACAAATGGAAAATAGTCTTTTTTTAATGTGTCAATTTTTTTTTCAGCCTCATAAATTATGTGCAACTTTGTGCCGGTGAGACACACATGGTCTCATTAGATTATACTGAGTCTTGTGGTTGTAATGTGTCAAAATACACAAAAACTAATATGAATACTTTTGTAAGACTCTGTAGTTTGTGTTAACACTCGATGTAGTCCAATTCAAATATCTTTTTTGTTGTATGATTCAAAAAACTGTTGTTGTTTTTATGTTTGTGTTTTGGATCTCATCCACAACGTATACGGTAATTATATCAGACTGAACACTGTTACTGGAATTCATTGAATAACATTAATTGTAATTGTTCTTACAGTCTACCATATTTTGACACGCAGTGCCCTTAGACATCTTTCATGGATGCTTCCATTACCAAAAATAAACACATGTTCTCATTCATCATGTGGGCTTGGTAAATTAAAGAGTTATTTCCTCATCAGGGCGCATCACTAAGACAAACATCGACATTAGTCATGGATCTCATGTGATGCACTTTTACTTACAGCCTGATGTCCTCACATGGTTCTCTGACACACTCATGACTGAAATCTTAATCTTACTGAAGACGACTGAAAAAGAAAAGTTTACTGGGGAACTTCCATGGGACAGATACTACGCCAACTTTAAGCCTGAAGATCCAGTATTGATCATTTTAGTCTATAAGTTAAGCTAAGATATCATTCTCAAAGACATTGCGATCTAGTGCAGCTTAACAGTTTAAGCTTTTTTTGTCATGAAACTCCACCAAATATGATTAAATAGCACTGCAAAAGAAAAAGAGGAACATATAATCTACTAGTGACATACAACAAGATATCTGCCAGTGCAGTATTAATGTCCTCTTTTGGCGATAGGCTAAACATATAGTGTAAATCACACAAATTTAACTATGCATTTTAATTTTGTAGTACAATGATTCATATTAATGATGTTTAACTAATCCTAGATGAAGATTTTAAATTGAGACTTTGATAAAACTATTCATCTTTCTTAATTTATTGTCCACCAACAGCAAGTTATTCTTTAAAATGAAGTAAGGTAAGGTAATTTCATTTATTTATATAGCACATTTTCAGCAACAAGGCAATTCAAAGTGCTTTACAAGAGTTAAAAGGAAATATAAACAAAATAACAAACCAAAGGAAAGAGCAAGTGTTCTCTGGGCTTCTAGTCTCTGCATGTAAATAGTGTGTACTCTACAGTTTCTGATAGAATAAACTAAGGAGCGACTAATCTAATTCCTCTTCTGGGTTAAGAGTGTGTACTCCACAGTTTCTGGGTTGTATAATATTAATCTAAATAGTGTGTACTCCACAGTTTCTAATATTACTAATAAACTAAGATTATCCTTTTCTGGGTTTAAAAAAAGTAATGTTAAAAAGTAATGTGTCATCCAATTTTTCTTCCTGTTGCTTCATTTTCAGAAAACTGCCGATTGTCACTTCTGTTGGTAACTTTACAGGAATATCTGTCAATGAGGACATCATTATATAATTTACATTTTTTCAATTTAAAGCATGAAATGTATTTGCTATATTGATTCATTCCTGACAGATGGTTACATTTCAAGCATATAGTTTTATTATTTTTGATAAATATGGTTCACAGGTACATGAGACCCAAATATTCTGTTTCTCTGAAAAGTAGTATTACATACTAATAGACAATGAGTGTTTGTAGAGGGTATTGAAAAGTATGTGCTGTGTAGCATATCCACTGAATATTTGGCTTGAACGGTTTTATTTATTTATTCTGCAGGGACTGCTGCAACGATGTGGCATAGTGGCTGTTGTGGAAATTTTTTTTACCTAATCTCCAAATTGTTAGTTTTACTTACACTCAGACAAAACATTGCAAGTTGATAAAACTAAAACATTACTTCACACCTAAATCTGTCATGGGTATGAATAATTTTGGGCTCAACTATACAAGTTACTTTTTGCCCAACTTGCAAAAACGGAAATATCTGTTTTCATTGGCACATCCACACTTATGACACTCGCTGATCTCTGTATCTTATGACGAACAAGGAATTCATGCTCGTACACACACACGCACCCACGCACACACACACAGACTTCCATGCTGTCTTCTGATTGGCTGCGGATAGTCTCTGCAGTCAGGTGAATAAGGAGCGCCTCCTCGGGGGTGGCGTGTGGGGCAGCCTATAAAACTCGATTTTTGCGGCAGGTAGCCTTCGTCGCCGCTCTCTTTGCACATTTACGCTGCTCTGGTGGAAACATGGAAACTTCTGAGAAGTTTGACACTGATATTCGGTTTGTTTGCAGGGGAACATTTGTCCACTCGACCGCTGAGGAGGCGCTGCAGATCCTGGAGGATGCGCTTCTTGGAGTGGACTCAGAGGGAAAGGTTTTGTAACCTTTAATACATCTTGAAATCATATTTATTATGTTTACTGTTTAAAATGTATTTGATTGAAAGCTTGAGCAAAATGTAAAATGCACACTGTTAAAGGAAAATAGCTTTGCTCTTCAGAACTGGGGTGAAACAGTCTTGTCATGTAAAAATCCCCAAGATGAACTCTTGACAGTTCCTCTCAGTACAATGAGATACAATGAGAGCTCTAAAATATCTAAATAATATGTGTAGTAACTGGTTTATCACTGGTTGATTGTCAAGATCTGCCCAAAACAGGAATTTATGTATTGTTGAAAAGTTTTATAATTAATCTTCCACCGACGCAAAATAGAATAGAATAGGATTAAAGGGGATTTAGCAAGCAAAAGTGCACAAACAAGTTGGAGCATGATGATTCACAAGGAAATTTGACAGCAGAAAGTAAAACAATAAGAGACAGCTGTTAGGACCACCAAATAGCTGAATGTGTATGTATGTCCATATATGTGTACAAATCTCTTTAAAAGGACAACTCTGCCTATTAACTTTCAGTTCTTTGTGTGTCTTGATGAACATGTTTAAGGTTTAGAAATATATATTTATATATATTTGCATTATACTACTTTAAAATGATTGTGATTCTCTTAACTCTCGCCGGATTCATATTTTTCCATCAGATTGCGTTCATTGGAAAAGGTAAAGAGTTACAGAGACTGTCTGAGGACTTTGGATTTAGCCCATCTGCAGTGACGCAACTGCAACAACAGTGAGTAAAAGTGTGAATAACTAGTGATGCAAAACTATTCAGGACAGTTTGCTCCGAATATGAAAATTTAAATAAATGTAGCAATAAGAGAAATTATTAATTTTGCATAGGCACCAGATGTTTTTTTGGCATAAATGGCACATTTTTACAGCTTGCTCATATTTTGCATATCTTGCAGTGAGTTCTTTATGCCTGGAATGATAGACACGCACATCCATGCATCCCAGTACAGCTACGCAGGCACAGCTCTGGATATGCCTCTGCTGCAGTGGCTCAACACATACACCTTTCCTGTGGAGTCACGCTTTCAGGACATAGAGTTTGCGAAGAACGTCTACACTCAAGTAGTGGTGAGTTGTCCTGCATATTTAAGCAATTTTGTCAGAACCTGCTTCGTAAATAAAAGACAAACAATGACCTTAATAGCAATTGAACAACATATTCCAGATGTGCAAACTTTAGGTGGTTTATGAGGTGGGTGATATGACTCACCACCCAGAGCATCATTCTGCTGGATGGTGGCAAAAACCAGAGTTATATCAGGCGTACGCACCTAAACATGCGCCACAGCTGATTTGTTGATTCTTAAACGGCACTTCGTTTAAGTGCTGATTCAGAGTTTTAAAGGAATTTGGAATGGAATTTGGTTCAAAATTTGAACTGTTTAGACTGGACCAACATTAACTGGATTATACTACACTGAACAGAGATTAGGTGCAGATTAGAATTTTGCTAACACTTCTGTTTACGATTAAGCAAAAAAGAAAATTCTAATTATTTTTTGGCACTTGAGGCTCCTTATTACATATGAATCCATATGTAATAATTAATACATAGACATTTCTTAAATGTAGTTTGACATATTCATTTTCATTGTTTACAAATGTGAAATCTTTACTCTGTGCATGAAAACAAAACAGGAGCTCACCCTGGTTCTTGCCACCACTGAGTCAATTGCAAAGGTTGCAAACTGTTTTTGACTTTGTTTTTGTTCGTGAAGACAGCTCAGCGGTTTTCATAACAGAAAAATTGAAATTGCACAGTAGTAATGTTATATAATACTTGGATTTTCTTCTTAGAAAAGGACTTTAAGAAACGGAACAACCACTGCGTGTTACTTTGCCACCATACACACTGATGCATCTCTTCTGCTTGGTCAGATTGCAAGTAAGGTGTAAAACACACATGCACACGCACCCACACCCCTGCACACAAACACTTTAATGTAAAGCTATGTTTTAGAAAGAACCAATCTTTCTAAGTGTTGTTTTTTATCTAAGCTGTGGTATGTTGTTCTCATGAACAAGAGCAGCAGATAATAAGAAAAACAAGAAGAAAATATATCTGTTAAACTGCGCAAACTTGACATCAGTTTTAACGTGAACTTGAGGCTTTTTAGGTCTGATAACATTTTTATGTAAAATGGTGAGGGAGGGGCAAGTCACAAAAATATAATTTGTCCTCTGAACTGTCTTATTAGACATTTGATGTGTCTCAGAAATCCATCTCTCGCTACGTAACACGTCTCAGCTAACTTGTGTCATTGTCCTATGCAGAGCAACTTAAAAAAATGTGTGACCAGATACTACAAGTTTATACTTCTTTCTGCTACATGCACTATTCATGTTTATTATTGAGTGAATGAAATAAAAAATAACATGACATGAAATGAAAGAAATGTGATCATCACATGTTTCTCTGGTTGTAAAGGACACATCACATTTTTACTTTCATTTGACGCATTTATTCTCCAGCTGAGGTGTATTTGACAGCAGACTAGTCTATCACCTTTATGCCTTGTTCTTATCATCTCATCTCACTGTATTGCACAATGGTGAACATATTCTGCAACACATGAGCAATGCTGCAAATGTACAGAGTCAAGCACGGGTCAGGCAGCCTTAAGCTGTGATTTTATGTAAGCGGGGTCATTGAACCTTCGACTTTGTACTTTTCTGGCTCAGCTGTATGTGAAGAATTGTCAGGCAACAGCACATATCTGTGGCTGGGCACATATCCGTGTTGCAGGATTTTACAGCAATCAGTTAAATTCAGTTTATTTGGTTTCCTTATAATTAGATTGCCTCAGTGTTGTATTAAAAAGATACCATCCATACTGTTGAAACTATACTACATTTACTGTATCTGTCTGTTCATAGATGTATAAACATAAACCATTCCATCATTGGATTGTGTCTATCCCACCGTTTCATAATAAGAGACACACAGATGTAATAGATAGAATCGATTAAGCTCCACTTTGGGTCCCAGATTCAGGATTTTGTTTTCACCCTTAGTACAAGATCAAAAATTATTGCCTTCCCTCTGTTTATATTTTTTTCTTCTGCAGTCCAGAAAACAGTGACTTCTAACGAGCTGCAGATAGACAGACTTTAGTGTTTTTACCAGTTGCGAGGTTGTGATCGTAGTAGTAAGTAGTATCTTGAGAAGTGTGGCTTGTTTTGATTGTAATTAACTTGTTGTGATCCCTCCTCGATGACATAGGGATGAACATATTGAACAAGTTTGGACAGATGGATCATCATCAGAGGATTGTTGTTATTTCTATTGAAACATGGTGACCAAGAAACAGTCATAAGTGCTTAAGTAGTACTTGCTTTTAACATGTAAACACTGGAAGTACTTAAAATTATTCTTTCCAAGTTCATCTTGTTCTGCAGTTAGCTTACTTATGTACATCTCCACATCTCATAAATAAAATGACCAGCAGGGAATAAACTAATTCTTATTACTGGAGAAATAGAAATTCGAAATATCCATTGTAAACCTAATCTTGTAGCATAATAATAATACAAATATGTAGAATACAAGTTTCTACAATAGCCAAATTATTATAGAAATAAATTTATTATTCTCTTTCCACTCATACCAGATGACACTAAATAGGAAAAGCTTTGAACGGCTGCAGATTGGAGTAAGCTTTTAATTTTACCAACATGTTTCAACTGACTGAAAGTGATATAAAATCATATTCAGTAAATTAGAATATGCATTCTGATGAGAACTTTGTCAGATTAAAGGTACTTTTTGAAAATGCCAACCAGTATTACACTGGTAGGTAAAAAATGCCCCTTTCATTAAGCCTACTTGTCCTGCATTGGTCTTATATAACATTGTATTCTTAATGATCATGTTTTCATTAGTTGTAGGCGCATAAAAGAAACATCATTAACAGAAATGCAAGCTTTAAGACATCAGTCTATGTATAAGTAATCCATATGCTATAATGTGTTTCACTTTGTGAACTGAGTTGCTAAAATGCACAAACTTTCAACAATATTTTAATTCATTGACTGTAATAATATTGGTAGTAATATTACTTGATGTGGCCCAGCTAGAGCTCTGACCTGAGTGCGATAGAGAACCTGTGGAGGGATCTAAATATTAGGGTTATGGCAAAGAGGCCTTTTAATCTTAAAGACTTGAAACTCATCAAAATACAAAATATAATAAAAAAGTGAATATAAAAAGAATTTAACTGCTGCAAGGACATAAAAGATTTTTATATTCATATAAATAATCTTTAACCTGCCATAGTCAATTAAGATAAAAATCTAAAATATATTTTTAATTATCACTTACATGACTTTACTATCTTTGAGAGTTGCCATCCTCTTTCCCTATCAGAAATAAATATCTTGGCTAAATGAAAGTAACTTACCATCTAAATCTTGCGGGAGTATGAATAATTTTGATCACAAAGGACTACAATCACTGCTGTTTATTACAATGTAATCCTATTGCATTTGCAGATGACTTTGGCCAGCGTGCCTTAGTAGGGAAAGTGTGTATGGACAGAAACGACGCTGTGAAGTATTACAGAGAAACCTCTGAAGAGTCTCAAGAAGAGACCTATCGGTGAGTGTGCTGATCAGTTCATTTACTGGACCTGGGAAACACCATGTACACTTTTGAATTTTTATTTTATTTTGTTTAGATTTATTTTGTGTAGGTAAACGGTTTCAAACACACTTCAGTCATGTTTCAGTGAGAAATGCTTTTTCTTTAGGCTACCACTCTTTTAATGTGATACATGATGCAACTGAAAAACAAAGAGCTAGATAGTTTGAGAGGGAAGAAGGGAAAAATTATGCATCCAACTTTACAACTGGTTAAGGATTTCTATCCTGAAAATGCCTTTCACCAGGTCATGGTGTCTATCGGGACACAGAGTCAAGCTTTAGTTTGTTATCTCTCAAGTACCTCTATCCAAAATGTAGCTGTGTTACTTATCAAAACACTGGCAGATTTTGAGATGAGCCTTATGGGCAGTTGCGCAGGGCAGCATTAGGGCTGAGGGGGAAACAGAAGAAGGTGCTCACACAGTGGATTTTTAAGACCCACCACTGTATTCACCTCATAACCAAAACAAGAACCTATTAATGCAACCAAATTACTATTATGTATTGCAAATCAGCTTTTTTTTCTGAGTCCATGTTGGCATGCTGGCCTCAAATCACTGCTCACGGTTTCTATGTTCTCTGGTGCCTGCATGGGTTTTCTGTTCAGTACTGATTGTGTGAGTTTGCTTAGTTGTTTGTGTCTTGTGTCTCTGTCTTATCCTGTGATTGAAGCAGACAGAATCAAGATTTCTAAAGTGGAGAAATTCCCTGAGGGAGCCATTTTAGTTATAGCAGATTAATTCAACAAGGCAGTTTATAGTCTTTAATGAGTTGCTCCTCTCTTAATGTGGAACATTTTAAGCCTTGATGCTCCAGACTGTCCCTGCAACAATGAGGTACTTCTACAGAAGTGGGCATTAACTTCTACATTTTTTTTTTTACTGTTTAATGTCAACTATAAATAACACTTTATTTGTGTTATCCTTTTCTGATTTAGAGGCAGATTGTATTTTTCATAACAACTATGTTAGCCAAACAGTGTTTGTGTAAACAATATGTGTTGCACCAATTTATTTGATGATGCATGTTTTTTTTTTTTCTTTTCTCTCAAAAGGTTCATCAAAGAACTACTGAACAAAAAGGTAGGATCCTGTGAAAGAGTCATTAAGAAACTGGTCAGCACTGTTATCTAACTTTACTGTTTTTGGACTCGGGTTGGTTGGTGGTCCTAACAGTACCCCCTGGTGAAGCCAGTGGTCACTCCACGTTTTGCACCGTCCTGCACAGAGGCCTTGCTTGCTAAGCTGGGAGAAATTGCCAAGAATAACAAGCTGCATATTCAAGTGAGTTAACAGTGGCAACCCGATCACAGATGATTTCTACTGCAGAACCTAAAGGGATTATTTATTTATTTATTTATTTCAGAGTCACATCAGTGAAAATCTTGAGGAGGTGGAGTTGGTGAAGGATCTGTTCCCCAATTCGAAGTCTTACACAGACATCTATCACAAATGCAGCCTTCTCACAGACAAGGTAAGAGCGCAGTCCCATTCACGTTTTACCAAACACTTGGTCAAATGCGAATGCTTGCATAAAATCAGACGAACTGTTCCTGATGCCTTGCAGACTATTATGGCCCATGGCTGCCACCTCAGTGATGAAGAGTTGGTTCTGTTCAGGAAAACAGGAGCTGCTTTAGCCCACTGTCCCAATTCAAACATCTCGTAAGTTTTTACTAAGAACCAAGATAAGTTCAAAAATTTGCAGAACACAGGTTTTATCGTAAAATTAGGACAGTAAGACAAGCAATATTATTGTTTAATAATTGAAGCTGAATAAACTGATTCCAATGCATTCCAGGAAATAGACATGAAGGCTGTAAAAAGACCAAAGAGACAGTCCACACAATAAATAAGTTATTATTACAGTTGGTGATCTCTCTGTTTAACCAGGTTGTGCAGTGGAGTGCTGAATGTGCGCAATGTCCTGAATCACAAAGTGAAGCTGGGGCTGGGTACAGGTGAGTGAAAATGCTCGACAACAATGTTTTTGGACTGTGGGAGGAAACTGGAGTACCCACGCATGCACAGGGAGAAACATACAAACTCCATGCAGAAAGTCCCCGAGCTGGGAATCGAACTCGTGACCTTCTTACTGCAAGGCAACAGTGCTACCGACTGCGCCACTGTGCAGCCCGGTTATGTGACCCATTTGTATCATCATCATCATAATCATCATTATCACTTTTCTGTTTGGAGTTTAGAGAAAAATCTTTCAGAATTGATGAAGTGTTGCTCTTTGAAAACCGATTTTAAAATCTTTCAGTTCGCGCTATCAAGCTGCTCTTTCTCTGAAGGAGGTGTTCCTCTGATCTGGGTTCATGTTGACCTGTATTATCATCTGGAAGTCCACTATCATCATCTGGAGCTCCATTGTATCATCTGGAGCTCCACTGTGTCATCTGCAGCTCCATTGTATCATCTGGAGCTCCACTGTGTCATCTGGAGCTCCACTGTATCATCTGGAGCTCCACTGTGTCATCTGGAGCTCCACTGTATCATCTGGAGCTCCACTGTATCATCTGGAGGTCCATTATCATCATCTGGAGGTTCACTGTTTCATCTGGAGCTCCACTGTATCATCTGAAGCTCCACTGTATCATCTGGAGCTCCACTGTATCATCTGAAGCTCCACTGTATCATCTGGAGCTCCACTGTATCATCTGGAGGTCCATTATCATCATCTGGAGGTTCACTATATCATCTGGAGCTCCACTCTGCTGTTGGGCTCCAAGACTCCCAAAACATCCAGAACCAAAAACACCACAAGGCTGGGCGGAGGACCAGAGTCCATGTAAAAAAAAAAACTAAATAAACTTAGTCCCAACAAAAAAAAAACCTGGTTAGGGCGGGGCCCTTCCGAGAACAGATCGGTAGCGGTGAAGCAAGAGGCGGACCCCTAGAGGGAGATCCAGCATCATGGCGAGTCTGGGGGCCAGCAGCGGCACAGGAAGCGGATCCATGGAGGCGGGTGACTTCGGTGCAGGGGGCGTCGACGGAGGAGCTCAGGCCTTGGTGGGCAGCGTGAAGGCCGCAGAGGAATCAGGAGGACTGGCAGAGGAATCAGGAGGGCCGGCAGAGGAATCAGGAGGGCCGGCAGAGGAATCAGGAGGGCCGGCAGAGGAATAGGGAGAGCCGGTAGAGGGCTCCAAGGAGCCACAAGGAGGAGGCAACGAGGAGCCATGATCGTGGGCGGCCTAACCCTAACCCCATAGAAACATTAGAAAGGTATCATGTCATCTTTGGTCCATTTTCTTTGGTTGGATGAAGAAAATCCTGCCTAAGGTCAGTAGCTGTTAGTGATCGGTAGCACACTGCTGACGGACGTTTAGTGAAACATGGAGAAGAAAACAGTTTCTCAACACATCCAGTGGGTGGAATACTTTTTTTCATTAACAAGTAATCTAATGCGTTTCTATTTCAAATCAGGTAGTCAGACTACAGTTACAGGTGGGTAAAGGTGAGTGAAAATGCTCGACAACAATATAAAGTCTGAGCAGGTATGCAGGTCAACTCAGTGTTAAAAAAAGGAAACATTTTAGAGTTTCTTTGATGTCCATCAAAAGTTAAATGAAGTTGTCTTGTCCAAGATACATGTCAGTGAATGCTTGCAAGCTTCTCTGTTTGTCCTCCATCAGATGTGGCAGGAGGCTATTCACCTTCCATCCTTGATGCTGTGCGAAGAGCCCTGGACTCGTCCAAAGTCCTGACCATCCAGGACCCAGAACACAAAACACTCAGCTTTGAGGAGGTCTTCAGACTGGCCACACTGGGAGGGAGTCAAGGTGAGTTATTTGGCAACAGTTGTAGTTGATATAGATCATCTACATTGACTTACAAAGCTTGTATGGTGACATACTGTTGGTTTTTCTGTTTGCAGCGTTGTCTCTAGATGAACAAACAGGAAACTTTAAGGTGGGAAAGGACTTTGATGCCTTAAGAGTTAATGTGGCTGCTCCAGGTGGACCCATCGACCTAATCCAAAATGAGAAACCACAGGTAATGGGATGATGTCCACGTATGTTGACACATAAAGTGCGCAAAACCAAAAACTCCATCTTAAGTATAACAGCAATCTGTAATCATTGCCTTTCAGATTCTTTTGGAGAAGTTCTTGAATTTGGGTGAGCTTCAGCTTCTTTATGTATTTAGTCACTTCTCTTTATTTTAGTCTCTCAATTCTCATATGCGTCTCTCTTCCCTAACATGTCCTTTGGCAGGTGATGATCGAAACATTATGGAGGTGTTTGTAGCTGGGAAGAAGGTGGTGCCTTTCAGTGAGCCATGAACAGACAGGACTTTGTCCTTTCTCACATTGGTGTGAAAGAAACAAACCCACACTGTGGCTGCTTCAGCTATGTTTTTGCACAAAAGTAGATTAATGGGAGTAAAATATGGTAGACACAGGGATATTTTAATATATATATTTTAGGACAGAGTATGTGATTTAGTTCATCATTCTTTAGCCTGTGTGCTGGACTTTTGATTGGGAAGCAAGGGATATATTAAACAGAAGGAAGTTTGTACAGATAACTGTGGCTAATAATTAGCCAGTGTATTTTCTTTGTTTGGTACTTTTGCACCTTCGCCATGTAGTAAATAACTCTCACTGAAGGAAAAATAAAAAGCCGTCCTTATTGCCTTACAGCTTAATTTATTTTGCCTTACCATATCAGAGGAAGTGATAACATAGGACTTGGTGCTTTTCATGGTGCAAAAACTGCAGTACTTTGATGATACCGTTTTCATAGACTTCCTGTAGAAAAAGTCTTTGTGAGGTGAAGGCTAAATTGTGCTATCATGGACACTCCAACTAATTCAATCATTCAAGCATTTACAGGTGCAGAGGTGCATGGATTGTATTTTAATGTGTCCTTGAAACTTCTCTTTTGATTTTGTAGTGTCAAAGTGAAATTAGAAATGTTTTCAAGCACTCTTTTCTAACATGATAAAGAATTCAAATCATCCTCATGGCCTTATCACGTAGCTGTTTGTGATTTTTATCCTAAATCTAATCAAAAATGTTAAAAATGTTTGGTGTGAAGATGTTTGATTCAAGGGAATGTTTTGATAAAGGATTCTTTTTTGTATTTTGAAATATTTTTACATGCACTTTTTAATTATTAGGGTATTAGACTATATGCACTTTTCTTTTTAACAGTATTTAAGTCAAGTTTGCTTTTTACTGAAAAAGTTGCTAATTTAATCTTCACGCAAGACAGTCTGAATCATTTTACATAAGAAGGTCACACTTTGTGCTGTTTTTGATCTGTTACACAGGATAAAATATAAATAAAGGAAGTCACAGAGTCTGTTTTGATTGTATTTTTATGTTGATTGGCTGTTGTGGTCTATTGCAATTAGAACATAAGTTTTGCTGTGTCTGTGCTGTCTGATACACATGGAGAGGGCTCTGTTATGAGTTAACCTGTGGACTGAACCTATCATTGGTTTTACTAATAATTCAAATCTTAACCACAATGTATTCTATAATAATAATATACTTACAAGTGCCTTATTTACAGCTGCAAAAAAAAAAAAAAAAAAAAAAGGGGAACGATGTAATACAACCCCAGAGGGCAACAAAGGTTGTTCAGTTCAATACTGCCCCACACTGGTTTAAACCTATAGTTTGGATTGTCTGAATTGGTATCCTGTGAAATAGTTAGCAGTAGTCAGTACCTTGCTTGCAGAAGACAGATGTTTTATCAAAGAAAAAACAGAAGATTTATCTTATTTAGGGAAGGTTAGCATCACTAAACAAAGTAATTTTCAGTCACAGTCAAACTTAGAAATGTCATGCCGGTGTGAGCCAGTGCTTTGTGAGCTAATGTCAATCTTCTTTTCCACTTGAATGGTATGAGATGTTTGGAGCAGGTTGCACTTAAACTTCAATCATTCCCTTTGTAAATTCAAATGGATAGATTGGACTTCCTCATTATTTTGTTTCTGAGAAAATAAGAGAATTTACAAGAAGTTAATTTTCCTGGATGTAGAGGGACAGCTAATCCATCAGAGAATGATGCATTTAAAAAAAAAAACAAAAAAAAAACCCTATAAATATTTAGTTAGGCTGAATTAAATATTTGACTAAACGAGCAATACGTCATTCTGGCGTCTAGTTAAAGGTGTGTCCCTTCCACGTCGATATATAACTGTTCCCATGTGAATAGCCTATTGTGACGCTTGTTCCTGTCCTCTAGATAAAATTGGCCTGTTTCTATTTATATAATTGTGAAAAAAAAAATCATACAAAAGCGGATGAATGGCTTTTGTGGCTTATTTCTAAAAATAAAGCAGTCTGTTTTTTCCCTATTTGTTGCAGATCCTCATCTCTCAGTTTCTCTTTTCAGTCAGTTTTTTTCATCATCTCAATGAGTTAATGACATTTACACATAGCTGACCATGAGACACAGACTACTGATGCAAGTCAGTAAGGAACTCAGACCTAGTTTTATCTGCCTTAAGGAGCTGTGTTTTGCAAAGGTAAGCAGTTACAGTTGAGGGCGGCTCATAAAAATATATTATTATTTATTTAGTCGTTTATGTCTTCAAGACAAGAACAGTCTTGTTTGCACAATACTTTTATGTTCTCAATGAGGAACAGAAAGTTTTAAGAGGTCTTTTTCAGGAAGTGCGATTGCGTAATTATATGGGAAGAGTTGAGAGCTATAGTTGCCAAAGGCTTTTCTACCTTGTCAAAGGCCACTAGAAAAATAATTTTCATATTGTTTGCCCTGACTGAAAGATGAGATTAATGATGTGAAATCAATTAGCAACCACCAAGTCAAACAAACATCCTGTGGATGTAGAACGTTTTTTATTCCACAATGCACTTGTGGGCTCATTTCCAGCAACTACAATGTTTTCCTTTAGATACATGAAATTATTATAAATCTTTATTTATAGCTTTCTGTGTTTTTCTCTTTTTTTTTATTTCAATCAGTAAAATAGGTACAAGAAGTAAACGCCTGCTTTATGTATATTCAGTGGTCGCAGTTCTTCTATAATCAGTAGTTCTCGAGTAGCAGTGATGTATTTTCTCGCTTGTGTGTGCTTTCTCATATGTTTACGATGTTTAAATCGATGTTATTCACAATTTAGACGGCGAAGTGTCAACATGTCATAAATCTATACTTATTTTGAATATAGATGGAAATACCTGCGACCTTTGAACGTATCAGATACTACAGTGGGGATTTTAAGCCCTGCGTAATGTCTTACAGGCTTAAATTAGGCTACTGTGAACCACTGGCGGATCCTCAGCGAAAGTCTTAACAGATTTAATGTTTATGTGTAATGTAGACGTGACACACTGACTACTGTTTGAGAGACTGCATTGTTTTATTTGCATCCACCTGGAGGGAGAGCTCCCGCGAGACTAAACTCAGGTAAATTGTTGCTCATATGCCATACCGGTAATCAGGAAGTGACTTCAAAAACGCTTGTATGATCTTCGTTCTCTCCTCCATTCTTCACTTTTCCAGATTTCAAACACTGTTAGGTCTGGAAGGTATGTGTCCTTTGACTTCAACACATCTTATGACCTTTTTCTGCCCGCCCCTCATTACCCGGGCTAAAACATGATTAAAGGCGATCATTGATTATTAATGTTTATGTTTGTATTTAGTTATGGTTTTGGTAACCTTATTTTCTTTTTTTTGTTTGTTTCTTTAGTGTTTAAGGCAGAATAATACTATTTGCATACTTTAGTTTTAGTTCCATTTTATCTGTGGTGTGTTTTTTGCATTCATTATTTTTTTAACACACTGAAAATACTAACTCATATTTGTAATAAAGTGTGATTTTATGCACAAGGATCTCACAAAAGTTGTTAAAAAATCGCCCTGAAGATGGAAACTGCTCAGATTTGTGTGCATTTGGGTCAGTGACATCACAAGAGGCAAAAGAATCAAAATGATAAGCTGCTGATTGGAAATTATAATGACAGACAATGATGAATTAAGGTTCAGTCTTATGTATTTAACCCAAAGATTGACTCTGCTGACTCTAAAGTCTAAGACTCTAAACAAAGCCTGGCTGAGTCTGTTACAATGACCTTACATGCCATCAAGTGCTGCAGAAGCCTGTTCATAACCCACTTATTCAGGTCAGGGGTGTGGCAGAAGGGAAACACCTAAAACATGGAGGGCAGTGGTCCCTGAAGACCAGAAATGAGAAACACTGCCTTAAACAGATACATGATTTCCAAGCACTGTAGCTCTCCATACAGTCTGAACTTATATTACTTTGGTTTACTTCCTTCCCTCTGTTGTTGACAGGTGTGATAGCGACGATATTGGCTGTTTGGGAGGTCAGTTCATAGTGGGGCTTAGTGAGCCAATGGATGGATGACTTAAAATGATTACTGAAGATCTGATACTTAAATGTGTCCGTTTCAGCTTGCCTCTTCACAAAGGATTTTCTTGTTAATTGTTGCTTTTTGTGGAATAAATAAACTTATTCCGTACGGGTGTTCTTTTTTTCCACCCGTAACGAAAATGGTAAACACGCTTGAAGGATGACTTTGACTAAAATTTAAATCGAATTCACAAATAGCTTATCGATTCCAAAGGGAAATTAAATGTTGTAACTCATTAATTCAAATCCTTCAAAAAGTTATACTAGATAGTGATGGGAAAGATCTCTTGTAGCGGTCTGTATTACAGTGAATTTGAAGATGCCTCTGACTGAAGGTACTCTGCTTTCCCAAGTCAGTCTTATGAAGAGGATGGTCAGAGTTGTCCATAATTTTCTTGATTTTATGAAGAATATTTCTTTGCATCATTATCTCCAGAGGTTCGAAGCATGCAAACATAAGACAAAATAGGTAAAATAGAAATCAATATGCTCAAAGGAACTCTGATCAGCTGTCTTATTGATGTCAGATGTGAGTGGAAATGTAGACTTTTATCTTGATTGAATAACTACTTACTGCAAAACAACAAACCAAATAGGAAAACTGTGTATGACATTGTATATAGTAGGTGACCAAATATATATATATATATATATATATATGTGTGTATATATATATATATATATATATAAAAAGAAAAGAAACAGATTGATTTAGAGAGAAATTCTACTGCTGGCTTTAAACCTAGTTAGTTACAGTAATGAAGGAATTTGCATTAAAAAATGTGTTTAGAAAAATTAAACACTTCCATGTTTAAAGTGTTTTCTCATGTAAAAAGCTTTGTTCATGTGCAGAAGCGTTCAGTGTCTCCTGCAGCTCGGACACTAGCTGAAAGCCCATCATGCCTCTGTTTCGGGCTTTGGATGAACAGGCAGAGGCAAAGGCTCGGCCCAGGCGGAGGGGTCTGAGGAACACCAAGGGCACTGGAAGCTGCTGGAGGACGCGTGATGATGATCCGGTCCTTTCTCTGACACGGCTCTGCCTGTTGAGCCTCGCTGACAACATGAAGGACCTGTGGGTGAAAGACTATGCTGACAACTATCTTGATCATTATTCATTCAGATACATCATGGGGCCTTTCAACCTTCTACGTGAGTGTGTGTGTGTGTGTGTGGGGGTGTGTTTGTCAGTGTTAATTGGTCACAGACCTAATAATACAAAATAAAAATGTGTAACGCTTCTTTTGTTCTAGCACAGCATACCACAGTAAGGTGGAATTATATGTAATGCATTACCTTTTCACCAATATCGATTTTTCAAAGCAAAGCAGAATTACAAAGCAGAATGTGCTGCAGAAAGTTTGCTTAATCTTTTTTACCTCCATCCTTAATATATAAGGTAGAAAGAAAAACATTATTCTTTGCCTTATCACAGTTGTATTAATAAGCTTAAGCTAGTTTATGCTAGTAGCTTTTCTCTTGACTTATCAACAAACATGTCTCATTTCACTGGGATGTTCTCTTGTCTTTCCTATCATAAACAAATGGTCAGAGAAATGGCACCAGAAAAGTACTGTAAAAAGAGGCCAATATTTTCTATGTCTCTGATTGAAAGCAATTTACTATAATATCATGGACCTATGTCTGTAATCACAGCTGGTGAGCTGGTGGAGGAGTTGACGTGGCTGCTGTCCAATAGAAAGCAGCTGTCTCGGGCAGCGCTCCACCTCCTGCTGGTCCCCCATCTCCAGGGTTTGTCTCTAGAGAGGTGTCCAGGCTTGGTGACCCCAGCATTGTGTGCTCACATTGCTGCCCGTTGCCAGGTAAGATTAAATAATTTCATTTTATCCTAATTCTATCCTCTTCTTTTTACATAACATGCTAATCTTTACACCTACAGATGTGGATTTGGTTTGTTTCAATGATAAACATCAGGTATATCTTCCATATTCGTAAGATGTATATTGTTTGAAAAGGTAATGCAGTTTTAATTAGGTTTAAATTTAAGGTAATTTAGCTTCACTAAGAAAGATATGACCTAGAGCATAAGCACCAGAGCAACACTGTAACGCAGGAGATCCTGCCAACAGCCATCAGCATCTATAGTGACTTTCTGATCAAACTGTAATTGTCAGATTCTTCGGTGTGGCCTTTGTCTGGATTAATTTGAAAAGGAAATGGGATTGTATGAATGCATACTGTTCTTTTAGATATTTCTTTAAAAGAAATGGATTTTGCTGTCCTCTCAGGGTCTGCGGAGTCTGGACCTATCTGGAGCACAGCAGCTACCTCCAAAGGCCCTCTGTGAAACCATGTCCAGTCTACCTGCTGTGCGGTCGCTGTCCTTGGCTGGCATGCCCTGTGACAGGAGTGTGATCCAAACGGTTGCCCGCCACTGCCGTTTGCTGCAGCACCTCGACGTGTCCCGCTGTCACCTCCTCTCTCCGGCTGCTCTGCTTCCTCTCGGTAGTGTGGTTTTGAGTCCGTCCTCGTCCTCCTTTTCTTCAACCTTGTCTCCTCTCCCGCTCAGCAGCTTGTTGGCTCTGGATATTGGGTTTGGGGAACAGGAAGGAGACTCTACCGTGGCAGCAGCCTATCTCCTTCTCTCTCTGCCTTGCTTGAAAAGAGTGGCCTTGGAGGGCCTTGGACAGGCCTGCCGTCTCATCGAGCAGAGGGAGTTCAGACAGGCAGATGAATTTGCTGACAGGGAAGGTGTTTCCAGCCTGCACCTGGTTTGGAGGGAAAGGATGCTCGGGCAGAGCTCGGAAATGAGAACGTTGAGAGGGAAAGAATCTACTGATAATAGAGAGGTGGAGAGCCCGTTATTGGAGGAGGATGGCTGTGACACTGAAGAAGATTTAATCAAAGATGAGTGGCCTTTTTGCTTACAAATCCAAACAGAGGATAGGATGCAGAATTTGTCCCAGTCTGGCCTGATCCTGCAGCTCAAAGACGTTAAAGGTATAACCTGTGAGTCTCTGGGGAGTTTAGGAAATTTGTGTCCAGGTTTAAACTCTTTATCCATGAACATAGGCAAACAGGGGCCACTATTAACTGCTGATCTTCAGATGTGGGCAGGCCAGCTGCGCAATCTTTCATTTATTTACTCTGGCCCAGTGGTAGATCTTCTTCCTGCCTTGCAAGTCGCAGGTTGCTCACTGATCTCTCTGACGTTGGAGGGGGTGAAAACCAGCCCTGACACCCCACTACTGGAGCTCATCAGAGTCTGTCCCAGACTCAGAGACCTCCTTATCTCTGCTGAGCCTCCTGCGACACCACAGGACGAAACCAATGACAATCAGCAGGATGATCAAGATCTCCCAAAGCTGCCAAATCTCCGCTCTCTCAAGCTCAGGTAATTTCAGCTTTGAATCCCTGCTCTCAGTTTGTGCCTGTTTCTAACCACATCAAATATAGTCATGACAAAGCTACAATACACTTCACAGCCAGACACAGAAGCAGTGTGATGATGACATAATGGAAAACATAGAAAGATAGAAACATCTTAGCTATGTTTTTTGTTTTCTTGGAGTGGTAACCAAGTGTAATGCTGTTCTCAAACATTGTTCAAGCAAAACAAACCAAAAAAACGCATCTAAATATTCTGGCGGCTTAAATTAATAACAGGAACTTAAAAGGAGGTGCAATATTTTGTTTTCATTTAATGTCTTATCCTTGATTTTATTTTATTTTTTTCTCAGAGCAAATTTTGGTTGTGATAAGTGACACCACAACCAAGGAAGCCAAAATAGTAATTAACCCCCCAGTATATCTTACAAAACAAATTATACATTATATTATATGTTTAAGGTCAGTGTCCTAGGCGAACTTCTTTTTTGTGGCTTCTAGTTTATCTTTTAAGAGTACCTTGTGTATCTTTTTAGTACAGTAGCTATCATACAACAATGACAAAGCACCCATGAGGAAAGTACTGAAATACTGAAAGTCATTTCAGTATTTTGGTTCAGATATTTTGACTGTACGCAGCAGTACAATTTCAGCCTCATACTAACTAATTGAAAAGGTGATTAGAACTACCAAGACAACCAATAATACCGTACTAATTATTTTTCTTCTGCTGCTGTTGTCTCTCAAATCTCTGAAGTTTCTCCTATGAGCACAACCAAATAAAGCCCTTGATGTCCTGGATGTCCCTAAAGGAAGTGATCAGGTGTCTCTTGATTGGCTCTCCTTTACTCGAGAATCTCTCTTTGATCTCCTTGCCATGCCCTTTGAACTGCATCATACAAGACACCCTGCGTAGTGTGAATCTGGATATGAATCCCAATGCAGATTCCTCTGGCTTGCCGCCACTGCCACTTGGAAGGATCGAGCATATTGATCTGCTGCGAACAGATGTGCAGATGAGCACTGTGAAGAGCGTGATGCAACTGAGCAAGAGGCTCAAGTACGTGGATGTAAGTTACTGCTGGCGGATCAGTCAGCGTGAGTGGCTAGACTGCAAGAAGTTCAGACAAGTCGAAGTTGTCTGGGTGTAATAGAAAGAGGGGAGGATTTCAACCCCTAGGCGCGTCTTAAAGGCAATCGAAATACACTTTTACATGTTAAATTGTATATTTACCATAGTCTCTTTGGATAATGTATGTTTGTCTTTTGTAACAAACTGATCTTTTTCATTCACTATTATGGAAAACTATTTTAATAACCAATTTATATTGACTTTACGCTCTGAATATAATTGTGGCGCGACTGAAAAACAAACATGAAAAGTGTTTGAGAAATCATGTGGAAATCACCATATGGTTTTCTTTTTATGAAACTATGACAATAAATTCACATTGGATTGAATGCAACAATAATTAATTTTTGTGTTTCATGTATATTTTTATTTGTATTTTAGTTTTTATCAATAAAAACAATTTTCCAGGAGTCACTGGTTGCAGGACATTACAGTAACAAACAACTGTGACACTATGACTTATTTAGAGACAGAAACCCACAACCTGAAATGAGTATAATTGAAACCCTAATGAGGTACAGCACTCCATATTTCTGTTACACTGTTACAAATACAGGTTTAATAAAAACTGGACATGTGGAGCAAGGAAAATACTTTATCCCCACCCAATGTTCTTGTCTAAATATCACTTTTGGGGAAGGAAATCAAGCCTAATCTTTGCCTCATTAGGGTTTGATCTAATCTAAGTCCAAGTTAAAATCTGCTTTTAACAAGACAAGTTAGGTCTCCCAGTTATTTTTGTCCCTGATACTGATCTAAGTAATTTTATCATTTGGAATTTGGTAACACAGGGTTAGAGTTTTATACTGCATCCAAGTTAAAGCCATGTATATTGTATGAAAACTTGATAGCTTCAACAGTACAATACTATAACAGTTTATATTTCCAAGTTAAAATGCACTTAACTCTGCGCTACAATATCTTTTTTTCTTGACTAAAATATTTTCACCCAGAAGGACGTCCAGCATGGCAGTGGCTTGTTTCTAAACATATATAGGATTCAATACATATATCCTGATAAAAAAAAAAATTTAAGCAAGAAAGTTTGTTGAAGTGAAATGCTAACACCAGCATGTTTACTCTCTGTTTTGATATGACTTGTTAGTAAATAGATTCCTAGTATTTTTGAATGTAATTCTTGTTAATCATGTGCTTACAAAGCATACAGAAAAAAAATATTCACAGCCTTGTAAGCTTAGTGCTAACTTTAAACGTTGTGAAATGTAATGAATAAAGTTCCAACTGCTTTCTATATAGTGTTCCCTTACATTGACATCTGTCTGAGCATGCAAAGCAGATCACATGGCATAAACAGACAAGGGCTGGAAATCTCTTCATCCATCCATCCATTGTCTCCCGCATGTCTGAGATCAGGTTGCAAATACTCTTTCCAGCGCCCTTCTCTGAGGGATCCAAAGCCACTTTTAAGCAAAAAAGGGATAGCGTCCCTCCATCGTGTTCTGGTACTACCAATTTCACCATCAGGATGAAATTAAGGCACATTTGTTCTCCTGAATGGGAAGTTCACAATTGTTTGTAACATCTTTTCTGACACCCAATGGCAAACATGCATGTATATTCTTATTGAAGGTTTTACATTTAGTCACAATGTGCTTCTCTATATGTATATAACTGCCTTTTAAAACTTTATTTTTAATAAATAGTGTTGCCAGCCCATTTTGAAACATAAATTTAATGTTAGATATGCCAAATCGTGTCTTACACAAAATAATAATAATAAAAACTTAAAAAGATGCAATGCAACACAACCAACATGATAGTCAAAAGAGTTTGTACTTTTTATTATATCTGTCATAATTTTAATAAATACGTTTAATTATAAAATATATTGAAAAAACGTAGGTTTACGTGTCCAAAGACATACAACTGAACAATAGTAGGAATTTTCTCACATGATTAAGTTCTGAAGATGTGATCATAAAACTCGGAACAGTTTGTACCTGCAAGGTTTCCGTATTTTTTGTTCGACACAAGCTCCACACAGCCGGGAATATGCGCTTGTTTTTCTCTCAAATTGGGCGGACCTTGTAACAAAACACGTCTCAACTAGAGGGTGTGAAAGGAAAGAAAACATACTGGCTGTAGACTTATAAAATAAAGTATATACAGTATTTGATGTAAGCTAAAAACTCCCAATGCTGTTTTATATAGAAGCAGCTTATGACTAAACAGAGCTCAACCGAAAGACTGTGTACGCGGACATTGAAACCAAGCGCACCTTTTACACGTTACACGTCACTTAGCAAAGCGGTGCTGCTAGTTTAATGTAAGTTAGCCAGTGGGGAGCATCTGGATCATGTTTCCTGGAAAATACGGTTGACTTTGTGAGTATCTATGGCTCTAATACAATTCATTGACATATAAAATCATTGCCATTAACGTTACGGTCAGTTAAATTATTGATTTTCGGCGCTTCTCCTTGTTCTTTCCTCCTATCATTCTGTAACCTACGAGACTGAATATAAAAAATGCCTGCGTTAACATTAGTAACTACTTACTTGAGATTTAAATGTGTTTCTTTTTTTCTCCTGTCCATTACGAGCTTTTATTTTTCCTTCAATAGCTGAACATTATACAATTACGCCTATTTATCCCTTTAAATCCAGAAACTGCGGATCAGTTTCATGTGTTTTGTGGGCCCTTCACCAAGTGGAAGTCCTTTACAGTTGTTGGTGAAGACTTTAAAGTTTTTATTTCTGCTCTTTCTTCAAGGCCATAATGATGGATGAACCAGGGATTATGGAGCAGTGGAGTTGGACAAATCTGCTTTCCAGAGAAGACTGATGAATAATAAATCCAAAGGACTATTTGCACCATGGGAAGGTAATTGAATGATTGGCCTGTATTTATCTGGAATTAAAGGGCTACACACTACTTATATCCCTTGATTTTTCTCACATTTTATCATGTTACAATCACATTAAATACATATGTTACTATGAAACCCCTAGTTAAAATCCAGTAGAACCACTTGCTTTCAGGGGTTTAAAAGTATAATGAAAATGATTAGATGAAAGGAGCTCAAATGTAAAACTTAAAGGGCCATAAATATTTTTTTAATGAGTCACAGATTCATTTATTATATTAATCTGTGTGAGCAGTTCTTTTGTGAGGATGAATGATCAGAGATTGGATGTGCAGAGCATTCCCAAAAGAGACTGAGCTGTAGTTGCAACAATAGGTAGTTCTACAAAGTATTGATTTCTAGGGCCTTAATAGAAATGGACTTTGTTTTTCAGATTTTTATTTGTAAAACATATTGAAAACCATGTTCCCATTTCCCTGTGCATCTCTATTATAAGCAACTCAAAATCCCAATAAGATGCACAGAGGTCTCTGGTTGTCAAGTGGGAAAATGAGCATGACTACATTTTCAATACAGTCTCTGCAATATCCAGACATGCAGCATTGAGGCTCTTATATTTTTATCTGTGAACAGGATCGGCTTTTCATGCCTTTTCCCAGCGTCATGGCACTTCAGCCTGTCATCCCAGGTTCTTCCTCGGCTTCTGACTCCTTCCCTCCGACAACTTCTCTTCATCGGCCTGGTGCTCTGCCTCATAGGACTGCTCTACCTGTTGTTCGTTGCTGTAAATACACACACCAGCTGGATCGGAGAAGAAAACCCTTTCCACCGGTACTCTAAACTAGGAGCTGGTACTCTGGTGTCGATCTCCTAGAGCTGGTATCGAGTTAATCTTAGATATTTGTCACTCATAAGGCACCTGGCGAGAGTTACTGACTTGGACGCGACGGATACAAGCAATCCCAACCTGAACTACGGCCTGGTGGTGGACTGTGGCAGCAGTGGCTCCAGGGTGTTTGTTTACTGCTGGCCCCGGCACAACGGTAATCCCCGTGAACTGCTGGACATACGGCAAATGCGAGATCAACACCGCAAGCCAGTAGTCATGAAGATCAAGCCTGGTAAGAAGCTTATTGATCAACTTAAGGAAGAAAATGCAAGTGTATTTTGCAACTTACTTTACTAATGTATTGTAAAAGTACTGTACAAAATGTGGTTTTATTGCATAATACAATTGAATATTATGTTTTTGTATGCCTAAAGTAAAAATATTTTTCTTCTTTATGTACTTTTCCTAAAGGTATAGCTGAATTGGCTAAAACACCTGAGAAGGCCAGTGACTACATAAATCCACTTCTAAGCTTTGCAGCTCAACACATCCCCAAGCATAAGCACCAGGAAACTCCTCTGTACATCCTGTGCACAGCAGGAATGAGAATCCTACCAGAGAGGTAAAAATGGGACTATTGGAAATGTTAGTGTGACAGAAAAAAAAGATTATTTTTTACATTTTTTATTTGTTTATTTTTGTGTGTGTGTGTTTGTTTTTTCTCAGTCAACAAGAAGCCATTCTGGAAGATCTACGCACAGATATTCCAGTTCACTTCAACTTCCTCTTCTCTGATTCCCACGTGGAGGTAATTTCTGGGAAACAAGAAGGTAACTTTAAAAACTATAGAGCAATATTTCATTTTAACATCATTGTAATTTTAAATATGCTCAAACATTTACACAGTAACTTAATATTTAACATGTTAATGTTTCAGGTGTCTATGCATGGATTGGAATAAACTTTGTCCTTGGGAGGTTTAACCATGTGGACAATGGTGAGAAGTTACTCAAGTGTACCACTTCAGAGTGACCTAATTTGGTTAAGTCTATTAATTGCGTGATACACCTTTAGTGTGTGACATCCCTTCTCTCTGCTGTCAATTTTCCCAGATGGGGAAGCTGTGGTGGAGGTAAATGTTCCCGGCACCGAGCATCAGGAAGCGCTGATGAGGAAAAGGACAGCAGGTGTCCTGGACATGGGTGGTGTCTCCACACAGATTGCATATGAAGTGCCCAAAACTGTAAGCTTTGCTTCTCCACAACAGGTTATTATCTCCAACCAATTCTGTTCTTGTTCCGTCCTTGGTGGCTTATGCTTTGTTTTTCTCCCCCGCTCCCTTTCCAATCTCTGTTACTCCTTGGTTAACACCTCTCTGAACCATTTTGTCCTGTGGAGCTGATCTGCTCTCCATCCATCACTGTTGAAAGCATACTGTAAGGTTGTTGCATGACCCTCCCCATGTGGTTGTAGTATTGAGAACATTCACTTATGTTTGGATACATTTCTTTTATAAGATTTATAAGTGCTAGATGTTACAACTGCATAGAACTTTGTCTTTACAGTGGCTTTATCTTTAAAGTATTCATTGTACTCAGATTTTTTTCATATTTTGTTACTGGAGTGGAAGAAAAAAAGATACATGATTTTTATAATATTACACATATAAAAAGACTATAAAGATAGACATCAGAACAAATTATTGAACAAAGTTTGAACAGGTCTTCCAGAACATCTGTACTTTTTCTAATAAAGATTCATTTTCACTCAAGTTGAGTATTTATTCATTTGTAATTGACTTTTAAAGCCAACTGGTTGCCCTCGATTTTATTTAGGTGTATCAGAGTAGAGGGGGTTGAATACAAATGCCAACCTCATGCTTCAGATGTTATTTGTGAAATATTTTGAAAATCATGTATTATTTTGCTTTCGCTTCATAATTATGAACTTTGTGTTAATCTATCACTTAAGATCTCAATAAAATCTTGAAGTTCTTGGTTGCAAGACTCCAAAATACAGAAAAATTAAAGAGACGTTATATCTCTTTCTCACTTGTTTGTTTTCCACAGGAGGAAGTGGCCAAAAACTTACTTGCAGAATTCAACCTGGGATGTGACGCTCACGTCACTGATCACGTTTATCGTGTTTACGTGTCCACCTTTCTGGGTTTCGGAGGAAACGCTGCACGCCAAAGATATGAGGAGAATCTCATCAGAAAAACTGCAGCTCGAAACAAGTGAGGCGCACAGTTTGTCGCTCTATTCTGCTTTCAACCTCCCTGAGTTGCTTTTGAGTGTTCTGTGCTCAGACCTACAAGCGTTAACTTCTTGATTTATTGACCTCTCTAGACTCTTGGGTGAGCATGTTGGCGAAACAGCAGAGTCTCCCCTGCTGGACCCTTGTCTCCCCACCGACCTGCTGGATGAGATCGGACCGTCTACACAGAGGCTCCACCTTCGGGGGACGGGAGACTTCGACGAGTGCAGACAGATGCTCCAGCCGTTCCTCAGCAGAACCAATGACACCCAAACGTCCCTGAGCGGCATCTACCAGCCAGCGATTGACTACAGCAACAGCCAGTTTTATGGCTTTTCAGAGTTCTACTACTGCACGGAGGACGTGCTGCGTATGGGAGGGGATTATAATGCTTCTAAATATGCCCGAGCCGCCAAGGTAAACACTGTAGGAAAACTTACTATAGTGTCGAAAAGGTTGTATCTTTTTTTTTGCCCATGCATATAAATTGTACAGCTTTAATCCTGAAACAGAAATGGGTCAAGAAAGATTAAAGCTACATTTTAAGTTGGATAAGGTTTTCACGTCTTTTATAGAATAGTTTATAGTTAAACTGATCAATAATTTGTGTATTTAAATAGTGTTGCAATGCTCTTCTCCCTCTATACTGTGCTTTTGTTCCATTCACAGGGTTACTGTGCCACCCAGTGGAAGACACTGAAGGAACGCTTTGATTCTGGTCTTTATGCATCACATGCAGATTTTCACCGGCTCAAGTAAGTCGCACACAGGTTTATCAGATGGTTTCTCAAGGCAGCCTGTCGGTGATAAAAACACATGACTGTTGGCTTTATTCAAATGTCTGCAGGTACCAGTGTTTTAAATCAGCGTGGATGTATGAAGTTTTGCACACGGGTTTCTCCTTCCCAACCAATTACAAAAACCTGAAGACAGCCTTGCTGGTCTACGATAAGGAGGTCCAGTGGACTCTTGGAGCTATTCTTTATAGAACGCGGTTTCTCCCTTTGAGGTAAGATAGAATGTCTTCTACAATTGCACTTCTCTTAGTTTGTAATTTTATCTCCTGAAGTCCAGTCTGGTTGAGCCAGTTTTTCACTGAATCTAGACTGTCACAAGAACGATTCCTACTTTACACATGTGAGAAGAGAAATTATTATTCATTGGAATTGGCCGCTAACAGGCATATATTTAAAAAGAGATAAAGAAAAATATGATTGTTCAAAGCTTGGAAATAAGACTAATTTTCAGAAAGGTGCGATATGTTGCTTGAATAATGACTTCAGGTATTTGACGAATTAAAGAATTAATATGACAGAATGAGCGGCCGGTAAAGACTTGTTTTATTATCACGTTCCAAGCTCACCTGGTAGTGCCGTTCTTGTTTTCTTTTCCTTCAGGGACATTCCACAGGAGAGTCTGAAAGGAGCGCACTCTCACTGGCGACACAGCTTCTCCTTTGTCAACAACCATTACTTGTTCCTGGCTTGTTTCTTTATCGTGTTGCTCTCCATTATACTGTATTTGCTGAGGCTTCGCCGCATCCATCGCCGCGTGGCGCAGCGCTGCACTCCCTCCTCTGTACCGTGGTTGGAAGAGGGCCTCGGCTCACCCTCTCTCCCAATCAACCTCTGAACTTGAAGGTTATGAACAGGTTTATAACTTTCTGAAGTTGAACTTCACTCCCGTCGGACTGTCCAATTTTTCTGTGATCTGCTCGCATATCTTACAAGCTGTTGAGCTGGAATTAGAAATTTGAATAAATAAGGAACATTTTTCATATGTCTTTGGATGAGAGAGACTATATTGCTTTTATTATTATTTCGCCTGCAGCTGCCTTCAGGTGATTTTTTTTATTAATAATAAACACGGAATGGTACTTTGCTTTGTAGTTGATTCACACCCTAATAGATAGACTGTACTTTCACCACAGTGGATGAATATACCAGATGTTTTAAGTTTTTTATGTTTTTTGCCTTTTCTTTTGTCTTTTTCATGTGCTTTTTTTTTGTATTTTTACTTAATTTCATTTGACTTTGTCCTACTTTTTTTTCCATTTCTCATTGTTGTCAAATAGAAAAAGCACTCTATACAGAAACCTTAAATGCAATATGATTTCTCCATTGCATTGGAAGCACTTTGCACTGCAGTTAATCTGCATGGCCTAGATGAAGCAACTTTTCGGGTGTATTTTTCCCTAAGCTTTTCTACATATTTATGTTGGAAGATATGAAGCCTTTCACAGCTGTAATAGTGCAATACATGTCTTGTCACTGCTGGGGAAATCTTTGAAAACCTGTCCGCCATCCTAACGAGAGACTCGGTGCCCCTGCTGAAGCTATTGCTCGACTCTTTGGTGGGTATTGTTACTTTAATTGGGGCTTCATTTTCAGAAGCCATTATATCACTACTGTGAGGAAATTGTAAATCAGAGCGTGTTATTTAAATAAAAATGGTCTACTCGAGTGTTTTCACAGGCGAATGTGAAATAACTGTTGTGACATTGCGATACAGGAATAATAAAAGTTTTATGATACCTGCCTGCTGATTTCATGAGTAGGAAAACAGAATAATTTGTGTATCTGTACAGTGGAAACCAGACATTTGCATGCACTATTTTAACTCTTAACATTATGTCTCACTGGCTGACATCAAAGCAGACTACTGTCCTTTAAGGTTTCAGGTCAGTTAGTATCACAATTATTTTTTTCTTGCTAAATGCAGGAATAATTAACTTTTTGAGAATTTTTTAAAAACCTTTCTTCACATTCTGAAGTCTACATATTTTTCTTTGAAACTGTGAAGTGACACATGCACTTATTAATGTTAGATAAAATATACCTTAGTTTTAAACAGGTATAGTATTAAAAATGCAACAATTTAGCTTTTTTTTTTTCTCATGCTGTTCATAAAGTTTAAAGTTCTTTCACAGACAAAATCCAAGAATGACTAAAGGATGCAGTGGCTGTTTCAAGTATAGAAGCATTGCACTGCCCCTCCCCCACATACTGCTGCTCACTGCCCGTTTCTCCTGGACTCTTCACATCACAACCGAAATTAACATATGTTATTTTATCAGCAGTTAAAATAATTACACTTTTCTCTTTAGTTTAAAAGTTATATTTTGTTTCTTTTATTATTTTTTGTTAAATTTTTTTTTTTTTTTAATTAAGGTCATACTGAGTATCTATTACTGCTCGTGTGACTAGTGACTAAAACAGGATAAGTAAATATTTTCTTCAGAATATCAGACATTGTGTTTTGAAGGAGGGGTTTAAAAAATAAATAATGGGACTAAATACATCTACAGAAAAAAACTGAAAAACTAAACTTACTGACTCAAGAGTGTTAAGCAGTATAAGATGTGTGATCTGAGAGTTTGTGAGCGTAAATGTGCTATGTGAAACTACACTGAAACGTCTCTTTCAGACATGCAGATAAACATATTATGCAAATATGCTTTATCAACAACACCCCTTGTGACTCTGCAGTGTGCTTTGTGGTAAGAGCTTGAGTTATTGTTGTTTTAAACTTCTTAATTGCTTCAATAGAACTGAAAAATCGTTCTGTAAATTATATAAATGCGACCTTTGATAGAACTTTTTACACTAAAGTTCTTTTCGTCTTTTTCTTATTGCCTTTTATTTCCTAACGTTTATTCAGATGTCTGGTTTGTGATGTTTAGAATTTCTCCATGGGGATTAATAAAGTATTTCTGATTTTCTGGTCAAATAAATTCTCAAGTCAAGAATTTTGAACAATCGACAACTTACAAACTTGAAGAAGCAAATGCGGGCTGATGCCCAATGGATCTTCAATCTTCTCAAAACAAGCAGGAAGGCTTTATTTCCCAAGACAACATATGCAGCTAAAATATAACAAAATATTAACAAAAGCGTAATACTTCTCATTCAAAAGCTGGAACTAAAGCATAAATGTGGTGTTTCTTTTTGATAAGACTTTGTTTTCCACTTCAGGCTGTTTCATGTGACTCTCCACATGATTTGCCGCAGGAGTGATGTTTGCAGATCCGTTTGTTTGGACTGAGGAGGCTTTCAGGTGAGGGGTTTGGAAAAGCTTTGCTCATTTTCATCGTTTTCTTGCAAAACCTTGCATTTTGGGAATTAATGTAGGATTTGGTTCGAATAGGATGAAGTAGCTTGTCAATATAACATAATATAATATATTTAAGTCACCATTTAAACCATCCTAGCAGCCCAAACATTGAAAAGTCTTCTTAATTTTCCTCGCTTTCCAGAGTGTTGCATGTGTGAAACTATTTGTGCTCTGCAGATTTCTTCAGTTTTGCTTTTTTGCCTGTTTCTGGAAAAAAAGAAACAGATAAAAATGTTTGAATGTATCATATCCTTGAATGATACATTGTCAGTTGTCCAAAAAAAAAAAAACAACTTGGTTGCTACTTATATGAGTCTATGTTAGTTTGAAGAGGCTTTTTCTCTTTATAATTTAAATCACTATATATCTAATTATATTTGTTTGATACAAAAAGCTTTCCGACTCTGTAGTCCATACAAACACAACTCCCCCCCCCCCCCCCCCCCCCCCCCCCCCCGAAACCCCCCACCTGAAAGCTTACATAAATCCGCAATAGTTTTGTTATTTTAATATATGACTTTTTA